>VMDO01033204.1:0-18198 GCA_007922755.1 Pedetes capensis
GATCAAAGATCATAGCCTTCAATATGGGTTACGACTAAACATCAACAAAACAAAAATCCTTACGACTGGGTCAGCACGCAACCTCACATTAAATGGAGAAAAGATTGAGGTTGTCCAAGATTTTACTTTGCTTGGCTCTATGATCAACACCCATGGAAGCAGCAGTCAAGAAATCCAAAGACGCATTGCTCTAGGAAAATCTGTGGCAAAAGATCTCTTTAGAGTTCCCTGCCCTCTTCTGAATCCCACTTGATTTTCCAGTAATTCCCTGTCTATATACTGCTGCAGTCACTTCTGAATGATCTTTAGTAGAATTTTTCTGGTGTGTCATATTAATGATATTGTCTGATAGTTTGCACATTCAGTCGATCCCCTTTTTTGGGAATAGGCACAAATATGGATCTCTTCCAGTCAGTTGGCCAAGTAGCAGTTTTCCAAATCTGTTGGCATAAACACGTTAACACCTCCAGTGCTGCATCTGTTTGTTGAAACATCTCTATTGGTATCCCATCAATTCCTGGAGCCTTGTGTTTCACCAGTTCTTTCAAGACAGCTTCCAATTCATCCTTCAACACCATTGGTTCCTCTTCGTATGCAACCTCTTGGAATGGTTGATCATCTACCAATTCTTTCTTTTATAATGACTCTGTGTATTCTTCCCATCTTCTTTTGATGTTTCCTGCATCATTTAATATTTTCCCTATAGAATCTTTCACTACTGCCACTTGGGGCTTGAATTTTTTCTTCACTTCCTTAAGCTTGAGAAACACAGAGCATGTTCTTCCCTTTTGGTTTTCTGCCTCCAGCTCCTTGCCCATGTCATTATGATATTAGTTTTTGTCTTCTCAAGCTGCCTTCTGAAACCTTCTGTTTAGTTCCTTAATTTCATCATGTCTTCCTTTTCCTTTGGCTGCTTGACGTTGAAGAGCAAGTTCTACTGTCTCTTTTGACATGTAATTTGGTCTTTTCTTTTCTTCTTGTCTTTTTAAGAACTTTTTGCTTTCTTCTTGAATGATATCTTTGATGTCATGCCACAACTCTTCTGCTCTCCTATCATTTGTGTCTAATGCATTAAACCTATTCTTGAGGTGGTCTCTCAACTCAGGTGGGATATACTCAATGTCATACTGTGGCTCTCGTGTACTTGTTCTAATTTTCTTCAGCTTCAGTTTGTACTTGCATATGAGAAGTTGATGGTCTGATCCACAGTCAGCACCTGGTCTTATTTTGACATTTTGTATAGAGCCACTGTATTTAGAGAATATATATTCCGTAACGTTATTGGTTCCTACTTGATTATTCCTGTCAGTAACATATTATGTCTGTCTTTGTCTCCTCTAATTAATTTTGGATTGTACTTTAACCTGTCTGAAATTGGTATTGCTAATCCTGCTTTTTCCCCCTTGCTTGGTATATTCTTTCCAGCCTTTAATTCTCTACCTTTTAACATCTTTGTGGGTAAGAGTGTCTCTTGAATGGCACATATGGAGGATTTATGCTTTTTCATCCATTTGGCCAGTTTGTGTCACTTATTGGTGAGTTAAGATTGTTTACGTTAAGAGTAATTACTGGTAAGTGTTTAGTGTTATGCATTAAGTAAGTACATGTTACTCTTATGTAATTCAAGTTTATCTTATTTCTTTCTTGATTTCTTCCCATGTTAATTGCTCATTTCTTTGATCTTCTATGTGGGGTTATCTTATCTCCCGTGTTCATGGTAGTTGTTGAAGATCTTTTGTAATATTTGTAATGATTTGCAGCTTGGTGGCTACAAATCATTTGAACATGGCAATATCAGGGAATTTCACATAATCCTCATCTATTTTGAAAGATAACTTTACTGGGTAATATAGTCTTATTTCAAAGTTATTTTTTTTTCAGAACTTGGATGATTTCTGTAAAGTCTTTTCTAGCCTTCAATGATGATGTTGAGAAGTTTGGGGAAACTCTATTGGGTTTGCCTTTGTAGGTGAGCTGGTGCTTTCCCTTTGCTGCTTTAAGAACAGCTTCTGTTCTCTCTACCTTAAGAATTATGATTATAGTGTGTTGTTGGGAGGATCTATTTTGGTCTTTTGTGTTTGCAGTTCCGAATTATTTAGTCTTATATTTATCCATCTCTTGCATTATGTTTGGGAAGTTTTCATTCAATATTTCTTGAAATAAATTTCCTAGTCCTTCATGTTGTTTTATGCTTCTTCATGGACTTCCCTGAATTCTTACTCCCTGAAACATTTTGGTGATCTTGTTGATACTGTTTCATCATTCTCTCCATCTTGGCTTGTGAATAACTAATATCTTGTCACTCTACATCTGTACATGAAATTCTCTGTTCAGCCTCATCCTGTGTGGATGCTAGGAGTACATCAAAATGTTCAGTTCATTCATTTTGTTTGCATCATAAGGATTATTGCTTGTTTTTTGAAATATTTTATAGTTCTTTTGAGAATATAGTTTCCAAATGATGTATCTTCTTCTCCAAGATTCCAAGATCTCAAGAGTACTGGTAGTGGTATCTCTGATGTCTCTTAGCATATTTTTAATCAAGATTCTGAATTCTCAGATCTATAGACATTGAGATTGCTTGATATTATCTGTTCAGAGGCTTTTTTCTATGGGATTTTCTCATCCAGTATGTCCTTTCATGTTTTGTGTGTTTTTCTGTGGAAGCTTTCCTATTCCCTGGTCTGGGAGTAAGGTTCCACCTCCTCTGTGTGTAAAGACATTCTCCTTCTGGTGTTACTTTGAGTTTGGGTGATGATCAGTTGCTGGTGCTTTTCTCTCACTCTCCTGCCAAGTAGTTTGCAGCCTCAGTGCCCAATGTCTAAGTTCTGCTGCAAGCTCTGTATTTAGCAGTGTCCCCCTCAGTTTCTCTCTTTCCCCCATGTTTATAGATCCCAACTGGTCTACAGCCTATAACATGTTTCTTAGGCTATAGAGCCTATGGCACAATAACTCTAAATTGCAAGCCCTGCCAGATCTCAGATGAGCCTTGTTCTCCCAGGTTCAGGGAATCATCAGCTCCTGTAACTCTTCTCCATGTCTTATACTCTTCATCCCTCAGTTTGCATCTCTCCAGTTTGCAGTTCTAATGGGACTGGGGGCCAGGGCAACAAATGTCTCTACTTCTCTACTGGGGAAACAGGGGTAGAGGAGATGGGGAAAGAAGAAAGAAAAGATAAAAAGCAAAACAAAACAGAAAATGAACAACAAAGGAAAAAAGAATAAACAAAATAGAAAAAAAAGCTACACTCAAAAAGAAGGGAAACAAAACACAGAAGCTAAAAAAATGTATACATAGAACACACACACAAAAAAAGCCAACAACAAACAAACAAACACACACACACACACACACACACACACACAATCTGAAAACAACCACAACAAAAAGAAGAAAATTAGAAAGTAGAATATACTAGAGACCTTAGGTTTAACTGCCTTCCCTCCTACCAGCAGCAGTCACCAACCCTCTGAGAGGGCTCTGCCTCACTTCTGTTAAGCAAGAGTCCTTTCCCTGTGTTCCACCATCTCTACATCCTGCCTGGTGCAATCAGGGGAAGCTATACTAATTGTTCAGCTGCATCCCTACTAGTGTCTCTGTGTATAGATCCATTTTAAGTCTTTTCTTGTGCAAAATTTCCTAAGCAGTAGTGACAGCTTTCCTTTGAGATTTCTCAGTTTCACTGCAGGGAAGGGATTTTCCCTACCTGCTGTCTTGCTGAAAGATGGCAAGTCTGGAGGAATGGGCCCCTCAGGCAGGGGATGGTGACAGAAAGTCCATGCTGGTCTCTCGGGCTGGGCTGGGTTTCAAAGTGCTCTTGGCAACCCACCTTGTGGGGTGCTGTGCCTGTGCTGTGTTAGCTGAGAGCAGTATATCCCCTGCCATCCTTCTGAGACTTCTGCCTCCCCTTCAGATCTTGCATGCTGAGGTCTCAGCTCAGGGAGTACAGCCCAAATGGCTGCAGCAGATGTCGGTTAGACAGTGCCCAATGCTGCACCCTCTTGCATGCTCCACCAGTGCTGCACCCTCTTGGGTGTTCTGAGCCTGCCCTGCTCACTTGCTGATCTCGTGCTGCATTTGGTGGGATGATATTGTGCCACCTTCAGTGGATCTGAAGCCTGTGCTCCTATGAGGGACAGGCACCCGACTGCTCTACTATCGCAAACTGCATGCCCAGGTCCTCCAAAGCAGGGAGATCGTAGGCATGCTGCTAGCACCAGCTACAATTGGTGTTTGGGACTCACTCACCCAATTTCTCTCCAATGAAAGTGCTGCCAGTGTCTTATCAACAAGATATTGGCAGGTTGCCTGGGCTGCACTCCTCAGAGGATCTGAGCTCCAGATGCCAGTGTGAAATTTTCCAAGTGCTGTATGCTCTTGGAGCTCTATGATCTGGGCAATAGGGAGTCATCTGCAGTGGTTTCTCTTGTTCCTCTCCAATTTGGATTCCAATCTCATTGAGCATGGGACTCTATCCACTACCTGTGCAGTCCATGTCATGCCTGAGGAATTGCTGGTGGGTTTATTGGTGGTCCAGTTCTGGGTTGATAATAATTTTCTCATCCTGATGGAACAAATCTCTACTTTTCTGATGCACTCTCATTACCTTGCTTGATTGCTTCCACCATATACATATATATATATATATATATATATATATATATATATATATATATATATATATATATATATGCCTGCAGCTGTAGCCCTGTGGCATCTGATCCCATCAGATCTCAGAAGCTAAGCAGGGTCCGGCCTGGTTAGTACTTGGATGGGAGACCGCCTGGGAACACCAGAAGACGTAGGCTTAGGAGAAGGACCTGGCAACCCCTTCCCAAAATCAATCTGCCATTGAAAATCCTATGAACAGCAGAGAAGCACTGACAATAGTGTTTCCCCTGTTGCACAGAGGGTCTCTATGAGTCGGATACCAACTCCACGGCACCTAAAAACAACAACTGCATATATATATATATATATATATATATATATATATATATATCCACACACACCCCTCCAGAAAATTCCCCTTTAAAGAAGATGAGCAAATGAAAACATTCCATGACATGAACAAACTTATACATGACAATACATGATCACCAAGATAGCACAGTAGAGAATGCTCAAGGAAATCCTACATACAGAAGAAGAAGCACAAAACCAAATATGATATCAGAGGAATGAATAAAATCCAGGGGAACACTTAAACAAACCAAAGCTAAGAAAGAATCAAGTACATCCAATTTAATAAAACAGCAAAACCGTAGTACAAACAGAGGACAAAGTAAATAACAAGCAATTCAAATCTACTAGAAAAACAATGAACAAAATTATGCTAGTCTAACCCTTCTCAATAATAACCCTCAATTTAATGGCTTAACACTTCTCTTAAAATGAACAGTTTAGTCAATTGGATTAAGATAGAAAATTCTTCCATTTTGATATGCAAGCAATATACCTCATTTAAAAGGAATGACAGACACAGATAATAAAATTTGGGCAATGATATACCTAGAATGGGGAAACTAAAACAACCTTGGGTAGCTACACTGATACCTGACAAAGTAGACTTCAATCCTAAATTAATTAGAAGTGATAAAAGGGGAATATTCAACCTGGAATATATAGAAATAGCAAATTGGCACATCTGAGAACTGGCCCACCTAAGTTCATAAAGGAACCATAAAAGAACATATATGTCCAGATATAATTAATATGAGTGACTTTAATACCCCACTCTTATCAATAAATCATCAAAATGAAAAATCAAGAAAGATGGACTTAAACAATATAAGCCAACTAGACTTAAAAGATGCCTACAGAATATTTCATCCAGCAGATGCAGATTACACATTTTTAAACTCCACATGGAACTTCTAAAATAGACCACATATAAGATCACAAAATTAGCTTCAACAAATAGAAATAATTGAAAGCATTCCTTTTATATTATCAGGTCACAATAGGATAAAAGTAGAAATCAATGGCAAGAGAAATTATAAGAATGTTACAAATGCATGGAAATTAAATGACTCACTTCTGAATGACCAATGGATCATCAAAGAAATCAGAAAGGAAATTTATAAGTCCCTACAATAAAATGTAAATGAAAACAAATTGTATAAAATAAAAACTTTGGAATACATCAAATTCAGTTCTACAAGAGAAATTGATAGGTATGAGTGCCTACATTCAAAAGTTAGAGATGGCACAAAAAAATACAACTTAATGATACACTATAAAGCCTTAGAAAGGTAACAAGTCAACCTCAAAACAAGTACATGAAAAGAAATAACTAAGATGAAGGTAGAAATGAACAATATACAAATGAAAAACACTGTGAAGAACCAATGAAACCGAGATGTGGTTCTTAAAAACAACAAAAAGATTGAAAAACTTTCACCAATTTAAACAAAAAAGGGGAGAAAGGGCTCAAATTAATAAAATCAGAGATGAAAGGAAGTCGTAACAGCAGAAATAAAATACAGAGAATCATCAGAGACTACTTCTTAACTTGTACTTCCCCCCTAAATGCAGATGAAATTGATAAATTACTTAACAAAATTAAATCTGGAAAATATAAATAACTTAAATAAATCTATAACAAGTATTCAACTGAGGAAATAATAAAAATCCTTCCAACAAAGAAAATCCCAGGTCTTTTTTGGATTCAGAGCTGATTTCTATCAAACTTTTAAATAAGAATTAATATAAATCCCCACAAACTATTCCATAAAATAGAAAAGGAAGTTGTGATCCCAAATTCATTCTACAAAGCCAGTATCACCTTGACACCAAAACCAATGAGGACATTACAAAAAAAGAAAACTATAGACCAACTTTTCTGATGAACATTGATGCAAATAATTCTCAATAAAATCTTTGGAACTGCACACAGTGTCACAAAGAAAAGATCATACACTACAACCAAGTGGGTTTCATTCTATAGATGCAAGCCTGGTCCCACATACACAAATCAATAAATGTAACACAAGACATCTATAGACTCATTGTCAAAAACTTCATGATCATCTCAATAGATGCAGAAAAATCCTTTGAAAAAGTCCAATATCACTTCATGATAAAAGTCCTAAAGAAACTTGGAATAGAAGGAACATAATTTACCATCATAAAAGATGCATATGACAAAACTATGGCCAATATTATACTAAATGGGGAAAAACTGAATGCATTCCTACTAAAAATCAGGGAAAAGACCAAGATATGCATTCTCCTTACTCTTATTCAAGAGTTTGAATGAAATCTTAGCCAGACCAATAAGGCAAGTAAAAGAAATAAAGCTGATCCAAATTGGAAGCAAAGAGGTTAAATTATCCCTATTTGCAGATGACATACTTAAGAGATCCTAAAGTCTAGAAAACTATTAAAGATAATAAGCAAAATAGCAGAATATGAAACTAACATTAAAAATAAATAACATTTCTATATACCAATAATGAAAAAAGAGTCAAAATTGCAATTCTATTCACAATAGCCCACCAAAATTTTAAATATTTAGAAATTAATCTAACCAAAGACCCTAAAGACTCTACACTGCAATCTTCAAAACATTAAAAGAAAAAACTGAAGAAGATACTAGAAAAGGGGACAACTTCATTGTTCATGGATCAGAAGAATTATTACAAAAATTTCTATATTACCAAAAGTAATCTACAGATTCACTGTCATACCCATCAAAATTTCAATGATGTATTCACAGAAATAGAAAAACAATCTTAAAATTTGCATGGAATCATAAAAGACTGCATATAAACAAAGCAATCTTGAGCAGCAAAAGCAATGCAGGAAGGACTCCAATACCTGACTTCAAACTATACTTCAGGACCATAGTAGCAAAAACAACTTGGCACTGGTACAAAAACCAGACATAAAGATCAATGGCACAGAATAGAAAATCCAGATATACACCCAGATAGCCTCACTGTAGACAAGATAAACTTTTCCATATATTGTGTAGGGAAAAGTAGATGTCAATATGTGGAAGAATGAAAGTAGACCCATATCTCTTGATCTATATAAAAATTAACTCAAACCAGAAACTCTGAAATCACTAGAAGCAAATGTAAGGAATACATTCCAATATATAGGCACAGGCAAGTACTTTGTTAACAAGACTCTAGTTGCCCAGGAAATTGCACCAAGAATTGACAAATGAGATTACATAAAATTAAAAGGCTTTTCCCCAGACAAAAAAATTAATAAACTAAAGGGAGAGCCCACAGACTGGGAAAAAATCTTTTTCTATATATCTGACAGAGAAATAACATCTAGGATATTATTCAAAGAATTTAAGAATTTAAGCACAAAATTAACAAATGATCCAGTAAATAAGTGGGGAATATAACTGAACCATTCTCAAAAGAAGAAACACAAATGTAAAATAAATATAAGAAAAAATGTTCAATATCCTTAGCCACCAGAGAAATGCACATCAAAACTGCACTGAAATTGCACCTCACCCCAGTCAGAGTTCAAGGACATCATGTTTGGGAGAGTGGCAGGTCAACATAAGAGAGGAAAACCCTCCACCAGATGGATTGACACAGTGTCTGCAACAATGGGCTTAAACATAAATAAGATCATTTGCCTGGCACAGAATCAGCAAGTGTTTCGATCTGCTGTGCATAGGGTCGCTATGAGTTGGACTCGACTTGATGGCACCTAACAACAACAACAATGTATAAATAGCACATTTGTTAGCCAACCATTTGTTGTTGCATTCTACATTGATTCCATGCCTCTACTATTATAAATAGTGCTCCATTAAGTATGGAAGTGCAAGTGTCCTTGTGGTATGGTGACTTATCTTCCCTTAGGTATATTCTTAGAAGTGGTATAGCTGGATCATATGATAATTCTATTTTTAGTTTTCTGAGGAAACTCCATATTGATTTTCATAATGGCTGAACTGATATATAGTCCCACCAGAAGTGTAAAGTGTTCCTTTCCCCCCACATCCTTGCCAGCATTTGTTATTGTTTTTTTTGTTGATGTTAGCCACTCTGATGTTAGCCATATATATTGTTATATATATGATATATATGATATATATTATTGTACACAATATATATGTATATAATATATAATATATTATATATATAATACAGTAATATATATATCATTGTACATAGTGTACATCATCATTAGAAAATACAAGGGGGCTCAGGATGAGGAAGGGAACAGGTAGAAGGGATAAGAGGGATATGAAAATCAGGAGTGGGAGGAGGAAAAATGTGGTAAAGAGAGAAGTACAAAATACAGGATAGAATTCTATGAAAATTACATAATGGTTCTCACTATGCTGTATGCAATTTTTAAATCATACTTTATTTCATATACATGTACTATTATTACTACCTGTAAATCAACAATTATTCTGGTAAAGTGTTTAAGGAGACATTAATGTCAATAATCCTGATCTGATAAAAATTACACAGTGTATATATGAATTGAATTATCACTCTGTACCCCTCAAGTATGTACAATCACAATACTTAATTTTAAAAAGGAAAGTTATGTTTTCTGAAATAGAAATAAGAAAGTGGGCAGGTCTAGCCTGAAGATCTGCAAGCAGCTGCATTTATGCTTCTGAGTCAGATGTCAGAAACATGTAGGGTCCAGCAATGAAGCTGTGGAAATCTCTGAACATCTATGTAGATCTGTGCACATGAGCAGAGTTCTGTGGGTATCTGCAGGCATCTGGACACTGTCTTCCATCTGTGGAGAGCTATGGACCCTGACAACTGCAGACATGGCTGACAGCTCTGGATCTTTGGGCATTATGGACACTGAAATTGCAACTTTCAGACACTGCTAAAGCTGCAGACTTCTACAAAATGTGGACACCTTTGGACATGTGGTAAGAACTGAAGACACTGTATACTGCTGATAACTGGGAAGCTGAACACTGCATTTAGAACTGAGGGCATGGGAAGTTTTAAATCTCTATCTTATTAAGGGGATAGATATTCCTCCTTTCTTTATCATCTTCTCTTTGAGTGTATCAGATTTTTCTCGCCTTGTTGCTTAGGCTGGCCTTCCTGGGCTTAAAACAGGTTCTCCTTTTTACCATAGGAGGGTCATGCCTCAAACAAGAGTCCCTTTTTCCTAGTCCAAATATGCAGGTATTTGTTGCTATCATATGTAAAAAAAGGAGAGGTCGCAGACCATCCATTTGTAACAGTGCTACTGGCTATGTATTAGACCATTTGTAAGAAAGTCTTTGTTGTAGCTGTTAGGTGCTGCCTAGTCAGATATGATTCAGTACAATAGAATGAAGAACTTCCTGACACTGTGCCAGGCATATGATTTTTTTTATTTATAAGCCCATTGTTGCAGACACTATATCAATCTATCTAGTTGAGTGCCTTCCTTCTTTTGGTTAATTGCCACTCTGCCAAACATGATGTCCTTCTATAGGGATTGGTCCCTCCAGCCTACATGTCCAAAATCTGTAAGATGCACTGTAGCCATTCTTGCTTTCAAGGAGCACTCTGGTTGCACTTCTACTAGGACAGATCTGTTAGCTTTTTTGGTAGTCCATGAGATATTCAATATTTGTCTCTAGCACCATAATTCAAAAGCATCAGTTATTCTCCTGCCTCCCTTATTTAGTTTCCAGCTTTCATAATCAGATGATGTGACTGAAAATGCCATGGCATGAGTTAAGTGCACATTCATCTTCAGTGTGACATCTTTACTTTTCAACACAATAAAGAGGTCTTTTGAGACAGCTTTTTTCAGTGCAATGTATCTTTCAGTTTCTTTCTTTCTTTCTTTCTTTCTTTTTTTTTTTTTTGAGGGTCTGGGGGTTAAACTCAGGGCTTCGTGCTTGTATGTTTTGCAAGTGCTGGACCACTGAGCTGCACCCTCAACCCATTTTTTTTCACTGTTTGAGACAGGGTCTCACTAAATTATGCAGACTGCTTCTGGTCTCAGACTTGCAATCCTCCAGGCTCCACCTCCGGAGCCACTGGGATTATAGGAATGCACCACTGTGCCTAGCTCATCTTTTAATTTCTTGACTGCTACTTCCATGAGTGTTTATTGTAGAAACAAGTAAAGCAAAATCTTGGACAACCTCAAACTTTTCTCCATTTATCATGAAGTTGCTTACTGACCCACTCATAAGGATTTTTTTAATGTTGAGGTATAATCCAATACTGAAGGCTGTGTTCTTTATCTTCATCAGTAAATTCATCAAATATTTTTCAGTTTCAGCAAGCACACTTGTCATCTACATAACCCAGGTTGTTAGTCTTCCACCAATCATGTTTTGTTCTCCTTCACAAAGTCCAGTTTCTTGAATTATTTGCTCAACATAGATATCGAAGAGGTACAGTGAAAGGATACAACCTTGACTCCCACATTTCTTGACTTTAAATCAGGCAATGTTTCTTTGTTCTATACAAACAACTGCCTCCTGATCCATGTACAGATTCTGCATGAGTACAATTAGATGCTCTGGTATTCCCTTTCTTAGTGTTATCCATAATTTGTTAGAATTTACAAAGTCAAATGCCTTTGGGTAGTCAGTAAAACACAGATGGACATCTTTCTAACATTCTCTGCTTCTGGCTAATATCCATCTGACATGAGCCATGATGTCCCTGATTCCACACTCTCTTCTGAACCTTGCTTGATTTTCTGGCAGTTCCCTGTTAATATACTGCTGACCACCAAACTAAGCTATTTGTATGAGAGTAAACTGATTAGTACATCTGAAAAGGTGACTGGGAAGTAGATGTTTGCAAAGTCCCCTTTATTCCCTTACTTCAAGCCTTGCATTCCCTATCAGAAAGACATCATTCTGTTCTTGCATCTATAAATGGGAGCCACACTTCTTATAGAGCACATATATGAACATATATGAATATTAATAGGTCAACAAATATTAAGAAATATACAATTTACACTACACACTAAGTGTAGGCATAAACTGATTTCTAGAGCTTATAAGTATCATTTAAAATGTATCAGAATTCTTAAATGAAAGAAATGTAATTTTATTTGGCCTTTCTTTTCATTATCCCAAGCCCAAAATAAATACAAGGAAATATAAGATGAGTTTTAAAAGTACTGGCATCATATATGTGATTACTGATATCTAGAATGGCACCATCTTACAACAATGTAGGGATAATGTTTTGTTGTAACTAAAGATCTAGGCAAAATGTTCTAACCTATTACAGGAGCTTCATAGAAGATATTTTTCTTATGAGAAAAGATGTATATGTAATAAAGTCGCTTATAACCAAAAGGTTCTTCATAGTGTTTTCTAAGATCAAAATATAATACACAGATATAGAACCAGAATATAGGTCTTTATCTCAAACACCTAGCTTTTCTTAATGTGGGGCACGCGCCTCCTGGTCCGGCCTGGAGGTTCAGACGGGCAGCGCTGCCGCACGCACAGATACTAAACACAATTCACTCGGGACCCTCGGGTGAGTGGCTCAGACTCCTGCGGCCCTCAGGATCCTAGAGAAGACGGGAGAAAGGAAAAGCCTCAGGGGCTTTTGCCTTCCAGGGGCAAACACCTGTGTTGTTCATCTTGGTGGTCACGAGGAGACAGCTGTTGCTTCATTGGTGATCAGATGGAGAGCAGGTTCTTTCCTTATTGATGATTGCAATGGGATAGCATTCTTTCCTCACCAAAGATCCAGGGGAGAGGGGTGGGAGAGGTGTCTCTTCATTGGTGGTCCAGGCAGAAATGGGCAAGAAGGCCTTGCTTAGCTGATGGTGTCATTGAAGAGGTGAAAAAAGGCCGGAAAAGGCCTAAAAGGGTAGAGCTGCCCCAGTGCAGCTCTTTATATAGCTCGCCCATGGAATGGCCTGAGCCAATCAGCTTTCGGTCCAATTGTCCAATCAAGAAAGGTTTTGTACAAATGTGCAACCAAATTACTTTCATTTTCCCTAGATTTCTAATTTACAAACCAGATATTCAAACGGCGTTTTCCCAGGTTGGGAGTTTTGCCAATTTCCTCTCAAATTTTCCCTACATCTTAAAATGTTGATCTGCTCCTGATAAAATCTATAAATGAATTAGATTTAAAGAATAAACATATTTATAATACCAAAATCATTTCTTGTGCTTTCTGCTGTTAGGTTCTTTGCTTAGGAAAATTAAACCTTAAGAAACACTAAATTTATTTAGGCACCTGTTTTAAGGATTTTCAATAAGTTTAATTTATATTGTTGGTTACATGAGTTACTATTCTTTTATAAAGTGTGTATTTTATTGACATGTTTTATACAATTTTCAAAACTTAATGTAGGACCTAGTATAATGCTGTCTACCATGATAATTGTCTTAACATGCTATAAAATAAATAAAATTGATGTTCTGAATTACTAAACACTTTCTATATATACTATGCCTGCAGCCATACCACCCTAGGGTCTGATCCTATCTGATCTCAGATGCTAAGAAAGGTCAAACCTGGTTAGTCCTTGGATAGAAGACTACCTAGGAATACTGAGTGTTGTAGGTTTCTGAGAAGGACCTTGAAGCCCACTCCCAAAGCAATCACCCAACAAAAACCCAATAAATAACAGAGAAACACTGATGTAATGCCAGGGCTTACAAGGTGTCAGATATTATTTTGTCTGTTGTACATAGGATCATTATGAGTCACACTTGACTATAGAGGACATAATACTAACTGCACATATTGTTATAATAATTTTAAACAACATGAGCCATGTGTCTATAAGTCAATGAAGGACAATCTTGCTTTATCCATTCTCATTTAAAAATGAATTTAAAATTAAGATGTTAATAAAGATATTTATAAGATTAGCCATTATAAAGAGTATATCCTACCTGAGTTCAGAGACCATCTCAAGAACAGGTTTAATGCATTGGACACAAATGACAGAAGACCAGATGAATGGTGGCATGACATCAAAGATATCATTCGTGAAGAAAGTAAAATGTTATTAAAAAGACAAGAAAAAAAAGAACAAATTATGTGTCAAAAGAGGCTCTGAAACTTCCCCTTTAATATTGAGCAGCTAAACTAAAAGGATGGGAGAAGGACCTGGCAACCCCCTCCCAAAAATCAATCTGCCATTGAAAACCCTATCAACAGCAGAGAAGCACTGATAATAGTGTTTCACCTGTTGTACAGGGGGTCGCTATGAGTCGGATACCGACTTGACGGCACCTAACAACAACAACAACAACAACAACAACAACAACAACAACAACAATGTAAAAGGAAGACATGCTGAAGATAAAGAACTAAAAAGAAGATTTCAAAAGGTAGCTTGAGAAGACAAAAACGAATATTATAATGACTTGTGCAAAGAACTGGCTATAGAAAATGAAAAGGGAAGAGCACACTGTGCTTCTCAAGCTTAAGGAAGTGAAGAAAAAATTCATATCTCAAGTGACAATAGTGAAAGATTCTACAGGAAAAATATTAAATGATACAGGAAACATCAAAAGAAGATGGAAGGAATACAGAGCTGTTATACAAAAAGAATTTGTAGATGACCAACCATTTCAAAAAGGTTGCATATGAAGAGGAACCAATGATATTTAAGGATGAAGTGGAAGCTGCCTTGAAAGAATTGGTGAAACACAAGGCTTCAGGAATGAGAGAACACCCATAGAGATGCCTCAACAAACAGATGCAGCAGAGAAGGTGCTAACATGTTTATGCCAACAGATTTGGAAAATATCTATCTGGCCAACTGACTGGAGGAGATCCATATTTGTGCCTACTCCCAAAAAATGGGATCTAACTGAATGTGGAAATTATCAAACAATATCATTAATATCACACACAAGTAAAATTTTACTAAAGATCACTCAAAAGCAACTGCAGCAGTATACACACAGAGAACTGCTGGAAAATCAAGCTGGATTCAGAAGGGGGCAGGGAACCAGGGACATCATTGCTGATATTAGTTGGATATTAGCCAAAAGCAGGGAATACCAGAAAGATGCCTATGTTTTATTGACCATGCAAATGCACTTGACTGTGTGGATCATAATAAATTATGGATAACACTTCAAAGAATGGGAATACCAGAGCATCTAATTGTACTCATGAAGAGTCCATACATGAACCAGGTGGAAAGTTGTTCGAATAGAACAAGGAAATACTACCTGGTTTAAAGTTGTGAAATGTGAAAGGTGTGTGTCAGAGATGTATACTTTCATCATATCTCTTCAATTTATATGCTGAGTAAATACTCTGAGAAACTGGACTTTATGAGGAAGAATGCCACATCAGGATTGGAGGAAGATTCATTTCAAACTGTTATGCACATGAGAGAACTCTGCTTGTGGAAAGTGAAGGGAATTTAAAACTTTTATTGATTAAGATGTAAGAACATAGCCTTCAGTATGGATTACAACTAAACATCAATAAAACAAAAATCCTTACAAATGGGTCAGTAGGTTATTTCACAATAAATGGAGAAAATACTGAATTTGTCCAAGATTTTGCTTTAGTTGGTTCTACAATCAACACCTGTGGAAGCAGCAGTCAAGAATTCAAAAGACGCATTGATTTGGGAAAAGCTGTGGCAAAAGATCTCTTTAGAATATTGAAAAGTAAAGATGTCCCATTGAAGATGAAGGTATGCCTGATTCATGACATGGTATTTTCACTCACATCATATTGTTGTGAAAGCTGGACATTTAAAAAAGGAGAGAGGAGAAGAATTAATGCTTTTGAATTATGGTGCTAGAGATGATTACTGAATCATACTGAATTACCATGGACTGACAAAAGAAATAATAGATCTATCCTAGAAGAAGTTGAGACTGCTCCTTGGGAGCAAAGATGGCTAGATTGCCTCTTACATGCCTCTTTGAGCATGTAGTCAGGAGGGACCAATCCCTGGAGAAAGACATCATGTTTGGGAGAGTGGCAGATCAACAACAACAACAAAAAAAGAAAACCGCCCACCAGATAGATTTACACAGCACCTGCCACAGTGGGCTTAAACACAAATAAGATCATGCGCCAGTCACAGAATCAGGGAGTGTTTTGTTCTGCTGTACATAGGGCCACTATAAGTTGGACTTGACTCAATGGTACTTTAAAAATAACAAATTTTAATATTTTCTCAATTGTTCTTGTTGTAAGCACTTGAAAACTAAATCATATTGCCAAGGACATGTAAGATGTGACAATTTATATATGTGTATTCTTAACTGGCCAGTGAGCAGTAATTTTTGTTGTCTGTATCCAAAGTCTGAAGTTCTGCAATATGTACATAAGGAATTCTAAAGATGGTCTAATCACTAAAATGCAGTTCTTGACATTCTCTGTGCTTAAAATCTCAGAGAAATTAAATCTTTTTATTATTTATTTACTATGTACTATTATGATTTTGAATGCCGGGTCTTGTGCATGCTAGGCAAGTGTCCTACCACTGAGCTGCATACTCCAGACCCTTTTAAATATTTTTATTTTAAGACCATGTCTCACTAAGTTGCACAGACTGCCTCTGTCCTTGAAGACATGATTTTCCTGCTTCCACCTTCTGAGGCTCTGTGCTTATAGGCACGTACCTTAGTGCCCCATCAGAAAAATTAAATTACAAGAAAGAATTGTTTCAGAACTTTTGATATGGTTTTTCTTATGCTGTACTGGAGGCTTGAACCTAGGGCCTCACACAAGATTTGCAAGTGCTCTACAACTAAGCTGCACCTCTAGCCCAAGTTTTACTCTTTTATCTTAAGACAGGATCTCACTAGTTACACAGGCTGCCTCTGGTCTTGAATTTGCAGTCCTGTCTTATCCTCCTGATTCACTATGATTACAGGCATGTGCCACTGTGCTAACCCAATTGAGATGATTCTTAACATATTTTTCTACTTGATTTTAAAATTTGTTAAATGTAAAATACTATGCTTACTTTCTAGATATTAATCTAACAGTACCATGCAGTATAATTTTCTGACATAACTGTTCGTTTTACAGATGAATTGGATTTAACCATGTAACTAAGCCCACTAAAAGTTCTGCATGAGTACTGTTCTAAGATGCTGGCTGACACTTCAAGATTGAACTCCAGGCATTCTTACTATAAAGGCCACTCTTTCTAAACTTCTTTCATTGCTCAAATTTGGCAAATAAAAAGACTTTTTCTTTATGCTGTCTTTCCCCTTGTGAAGGATCCAAATGTCCATAAGGGTAACCCCTAGGAGGGATTGAAACAGAATGATGAATCACCAACGGCTTCATATAAAAAACAGTTCATTCAGAGACATGAGGAGAAATTGTGAAGATTCGAATGAATGCTCTACCAAAATCCATAATTACAGCCAAAATTATCATAGAAAGATGGTTCTTATGCATATACTTCTACTTGGTGAAGCTATTATATATCTTCTGACCTTGGCTCCTACACTTTGCTCATGACAATTCTTTCAGGCACAGGCATGTGACTTCTTTGACTTCTTTTTTTTTACTTATATGTTTCAAATGTCCTAGATGGAACCCAGGTGCCAGCCCCATGATGGACAGCTATCCAAATGACACAGCATTGCACATCACTCAATATTGAGGAATGAACAAGAAAAGGGGAATTTTAATTGGGGCTCTAGGAAATAGGATCCCTACAGGTAACATCATTCTGTGAATGAAAATGTCCTGCTTCAAGAGACCTAGCATATCTTTCAGGAGACATATTACCTCCCAGTTTTGGTAACCGGGGCCCACATCTAAATCTATATGCGTACATTTCCTAATTTTTTCATCATCTTTTCTACAAGCAGCAATGCTATGGGCAAGAGAAAGACAGATTGAGAACTTTCATCTCCCTAGTTTTGGCCATAACTCTAAATAAATTCATCTCTCTCTCTCTCTCTCTCTCTGTCTCTCTCTGTCTCTCTCTGTCTCTCTCTCTCTGTATACACACACACACACACACATATATATATATACATACATATATTATACATATATAAGTATATTATATATACATATATGTATACATATATACATATACATATGGATAACACTTCGGAAAATGGGAATACCAGAACACCTAATTGTGCTCATGAGAAATCTGTACATGAACCAGGAGGCAGTTGTTCAAATAGAACAAGGAAACACTGAGTGGTTTAAAGTTGAGAAAGGTGTGCATCAGGGCTGTATACTTTCACCCTATCTCTTCAATTTATACGCTGAGCAAATAATCCGAGAAGC
>VMDO01033205.1:0-18144 GCA_007922755.1 Pedetes capensis
CATATAGAAAAATACTACTAAGTAAAAGATAGAGAAGACTTGTATGGGAAACTTAGATGAGAAGGGGGGGAGAGGGGAAACATAGGGGAGGGTAAAGGGTAACCTATATGAATAATGTTTATCAAATTGCATATATGAAAATTGTCACAATGAAAAGCATGTCAAAATGAATCACATTATGATGTACATTAAAAATTTCTAATAAAAAATAATAATGGAACTGCCAAAACAAAATTAATAGATTACTTCTTAAATCAATAAACTAATAAGTAAATTGTGTCTGTTATTAATTTACAAGGAAAATTTATAGTTAAGAGCTGAAAAGATAGAGCTGGGAATTAGAGAGACATAAGGCAAAGTAATTTTTTAAATATAAACTTAAATACTATTTAAGTTACTTTGATAAAATTCTTACATTTTTATCAATGAATAAATATCTATATCCAAATATATCTAAATACACGTGTGCATATATGTTTATGTATGTACATATTCACACATACATACATACACACATACACACATACACTGACATATATACATGGATGCCAAAAGAAACATTTTTTATTATTGCAAATGTTATAGTGGTTTTGTTTCAAAATTACTAGAAAGACTGTCAGCTGCCCTTTGAATTTGCAGAAATGGATTATCATCTTGTGTGCAGATCTTCTTTGTCTTGGTCTAGACCATTTGTGTGACCTGTTTAGTTATGTAAATATGAGACAAGTAGAAACTCATTGTCCTGGGATTAGTGTATTACAAGAGTTTTTTTTCCCCTCTGATTTAACAAGAACCACCTACATACAGAGCTCAGAGTAAGAGACAGAGCCTATTTGCATAATGACTCTTGGGACATTCAGGTAAATGTACCAGCCAAGACATTGCAATGACCTTGTGAAATAAAAATTTGTTGGTGAGGGAAGAATCTAAACAGGTGACTTACCCTCAATACAAGGAATATCCTAAGGGTCTGTTGGATGGAACTGATTTTTGCCCAGTGTATGGGTTATCCTAGAAAATTTTACAGATCACTTGCCCTTGAGGAACAATGACTGAACTTGAAAACAAACAAAATATGTGCAAACTAAAATAAGTTCTAACCATGGTGCTCAGCATGGAGTTGTTACCGGGCAGCAAGGTGCCCGTTGGGATTCTTGGTCTCCTTAATAAAAGAATTTAACAACAGACCCAACAGGAATTTAAAGCAAAGTTTATTTAAGGTCAGAAAAGAGGCAGGGTCTGGAAGACCAAGGACTTGAACAGGCAACCCCCACCCAGGCCGTAAAAGAGTTCAATATTATGGAATAATGTTATGTTAGCTGTATTAACAAATGCAACCCAATTTGCAAGATGTTATATGCAAGATGAAACTCCAAAGGTTCCCTTATGTGGCTACAGGAAATAGCAGTGGTAAACGAAGTAAGATCCAACTTCTCATTTTGGAAATCTGACCACGAATTGCTCCTCTTTACTCTGATGAAGGTGGTAAGATCTTTGAACAATGTTATATTAGTTTATAGGTGATGGAGAGGTCTCAAGAAGGAGATTGTGAAATTATTGTTCCAAGGCCACTGAAAGAATTGAAATTAAATGTTCAAACAAGAAAGCAATTGAAAACAGATAAAAACGGCATAACTACATACATAATCAAAGTTAATGGGGCAGGTTTCACCATCCTCATACATGAAAACATATATTTGTAAACTCCCATGCACTTTACATTAATTTGCCCTATAACACTTTAGCAACTGTTGTGCATAGACATTCTGTGGATATTATTACTGAGTCATAATCACTGAAATGTCTTGCTTAAAGCCACCGACTTTCTTCTTTCTTCTAATCACAGTAGTCAATCCTTGAGATTCTATCTAATCTCTATGTCAAAAAATTTTGTTTTGTGAGCATCAGATAGCAAATATTTTATACCTTCTGCCTATAGAATCTCTGTTATAACATTGTAGCATAAATGCAGTTGTAGGTATTTGCAAATAACTAGGCCTAGCTGTGTTCCAAGGAAGCTTTAATTGCAAATAATGGCTCCAGTTAGGTCACATTTTACCTGTCCCCATAGTATGTAGGCTTTGTGATACTGGGAATTTGAACCCGGGGCTTCATGTGTGTCTTTTGCTAGTTCTCGACAACTGAGCCATACACCCAGCCCATGTTTTATTTTTTTATTATTTAATTTTTGAGACAGAATTTGGCTAAATTATACAGGGTACCTCTAGCCTCTAACTTGTGATCCTCATGATTCTGCCTCTCGAGTCCCTGGGATTAAAGAAGTGTGTCACCACAATTAGTTGTACATAGGACTTAGAATATTACAATAGAATTTTCTTTTAAACTTGGAAGGTGCGTGTATTACTTTCACTCACTCTGCCCAGAACTCATTCAAGTGGCCTCACAGTGATTGCAGGAGAGGCTGAGAAATGTACCCTTCTGTTGTGCCAAGAGCAGGAGAAAGGATTACAGAGCATCTAGACACGACCTGCCCAAAACACTGAAATGAGCTAAAGATGCTTATTTCTACTACAATGCCTTCCCATATCTAACTGGCATTTTTAATAATTGCTAGTGTTGTACATAAGTTTTTAGGTTGACCTAACAGAAATTAGTTAAGCTTAATTCCTCTGTAAGATACAAGGCTAGTTTTAAAGCAAGTCTGAGCTAGATCTAAAAGATGATTTGAACTCAAGGCCTCAAAAACATTACAAAAATCCCCAAAAACAAAACAAATTTGGAAAATCTGAAACCCGATTAACAAAACCAAAAGAGTTTCTTTATGACTACATTCTTTTAGGGGACAACGGGCAGCAAAGGTGCTGATTAGAACTCCTTTTACCAAAAAAACTAAAAGAAAAGAAAAAAAGAAAAATCAAATTTCTCCTTTCTTGTGGCCACAATTTTAATGTTTAATGGAATATTAATTAAGCCATTCTACCTGGGGACTATATATATAGATTGATAGGAAAGCTGTATATCACGGAGGTGAGGTTCTAATCCTTAGGTCACATCTCCTGCACACATCTGGATCCTAAACACACTCATTTGGATCAAATGTTGTTGCTGCTTAAAAGAATGTGTGATATATCTGAATAGCAATTGAAGATCTCTGAGATCCATTCTAGTGAGGCAACTTCCCTTAAGAATAAAACATTGGATGAGAGATTCTCACCAAGCACTCATTAAAAGGTAAACTTTCTTGGGCTGGGAGTCAAGTCAATCATCTTTTTCTTGCAAACCCAAAGCTGCCTTTTTCTCTGTTAGAAGCTGTTATCATCTTCAAAGCTATATCAAAACAGTGTTTGTTCTGTGCTTTGATTTCACCCACATGGTGAATTCAAAGAAGACTTGAGAGTGGAGAGAGACCATTTCAGATGTTTGAGCATTTGTCTTTCCATGTTTGTAAATGTGATTTAAGAGTCTTACGTCTAATAAAAAAAAAATCCTTTAAATATAGCAGATTTTTTTTCATCGAAACAGTTCATCTCTGTGCTTCAAAGTGTTTATGGCTGAGATATAATAATTTTCAATATGAAACCCCAAAGCTTCGCACAATGGCGATGGCAATTCAACTCAAAGAGTTCATTTTTCTTTTTACTCTGATGCAGCTCAATAAACAACAACAACAACAACAACAACAACACACAAAAAAAGCTGCTATTCAGTGGCAATTTCTATATACTCGGCACAAATAATCAATTTTTCTTTGGCAAAAGAAAAGTCATTAGGAAGATAATATAACTTAAAGTGTATTTTGCATTGAGGATGTTTGACACTATTCACCTGAGATAAACAGATGCATGTGATTTACATATGAAAACCTATCAGATAATGCAAAAATTTGTATGTGAAATGCTTCATTCACTGAATTAGCCTATGGTAATTTCTCATTATATGAGAAAGAAATGATTACTAAAAATGTCTAAATAAATATTAATGTGGTCATATTGTTTTTAAATAAATAAAATATTTAGAGAGAACAATATGCAGGGAGGATCATTTAAAGGCATGGTTTGCTATTTTTGTACTGTTTATCTGCAGAGCAAAAGAAGAAGATGGTAAAAATTAAATTTACATCAAATTCCATGATGAGCTGAAAAATATGATTTTAAAACTTCCTCTCTGGTTAGCTCATTTTAAATGGTGAAAAAGGAAAGGCAAATCTAGTAAATAAACAAACAATGACACATATGAAAGAACTTTCATATCTTAACTGAGTTAAAGCAGCTGTGAATATCACCAAATTTTGGTTATTTTGCTCCCTAGCCCTTGAGGTCAGAATGATACCAAGTTTACCACAGCCTTGATTCTTTTAAAATCATTTTAAATACATTTTAAAATCATTTTCTAGTAGCTAGCAATTTTTGAAGTATTTTTTAAAAAATGAATAGTACAAAAACAAAGAGTTTTGAACACTTTGAGTTTCCAACCCATTATTCTAAAAGAAAAGTAAAAATTTTCCATATTGCACCACGAAGCGTGTCCTAAGTGAAAAGCGGTCACTGTCCTCTAGCAACCCATGATCTACTTGGGTTGACAAGAGCAAAAGGTGACAGAGCAAAGATACCAAGAGAACAAATTAGTGTATAAATGGAAATGTGTTTTAAGAAACTTGTTATCTGTGATAAACTGCTCATAATTTTTTATGGGTGCATACTAAAAGATGTCAAGTAAAAGATAATATCTAATATTTGTTTCATAAAACTCACCAAAAGAGAATACAGTGGAAAGCAAGAGAAAAAACAAGAACAGGGGAGATACAGATGGAGAAGTTCTTTGTACAAAATAATGCTGGCAATGTTTAATTAAAATATGAATCTACTGATGGATAAAGGGGTATTCATTTCCTCTTTTGTGCTCTTTAAAACTTTTACGTAAAAAATATTTTTAAAGGCTCCATCCACTAAATCACTATCTGTCAAACCTACCAAAGTACAGTGAATATATCCCTTGAGTTATTTTAAAGAGAAATGTTCAGCCCTCATCCATAAACATCTCTCTAGAAGTAAAATCCATAACCTTTAGTATACTTTGTATTTTATGATAGACAATAAACTAGTAATGCTGATGGAAAACACTGTGGCGTTTCTGGATCTCATGCTACAGATGCCCTACCCCTTTCTTGCTTCTTCCTTCCCTAATAAAAATGGGCTCTAGTGATGTGTAAATTAGATAGATCCCTACCTGACCCTTGTTTTAATGCTACTATTACAATGTTTGTGGGTAAGAGAGGAGAAAGGTTTATACATACATATCGTTATGGGAGTAGAGACTTCCTTTTTCTTTAAATGACCACCTTCTATGTTGAAAGTTGTCTTCTTTCAATATTAGCTAGGATATATCTGTAAGTTATTAGTGATTTTATTTTTGGATCAGACCTGATTTTGTTACGTCTATTATTTTGTTGTTTTGGAAATGCTGCTTTAATTGAAAATAGTATAAAGTCTCAATGCTAGGTTTTCTTTTCCCAAATCTAAAGCTCTCCTATGACCTGAACTAGTTTATAGAAGAGTTGGCAATACCTTTTGGTCCCTAAGTATTGACTCCTTAAAATTTCATTAATCTGCACTAATTGGAGGGAGCTTAGTGTCAATTAAGGAAAAAAATCTGAAAATATATTATTTCAGAAAGGAATGGAGTTCTATTATTTCAAGTACCTACATTAACTCACATTAAGCTAACAAAGTGTTATCCAATACACATCTTGACTTGATTTAATGGTTTGTAATTAGCATATCAATTGTGTGGAAATGGATCTTTCTAAAGTGCTTGAGGGTGCTTAGAAAGTTTGTTCTACTAAGTATTTTCAAGGATCCTCTTGCAATCTTATTTACATTATTAATTTACTCTCTCCAAAAGAAAGAAATTAATTGAGGCAGAAAGGAAATTCCTGCCAGCTGCTGGCCAAATAATAAATTGTGACTTAGTGAAATGTTAATTATTAAAATTTTCTCTACTGTTTATACCTTAATTATAATCTCAAAGCTTTGCTAGGGTTTGATATGTTTTTCTCTACCTGTAAAGGTGATTTTACTAAAAAGAATGAGGATATTTCCTTCCAATTGTATGTTATTTTCTCAGCAGAGAAAGAGAATGGCTTCATCTGGTTTCCTTGCAACCATTACACATTATTTCAGAGATGGTTAGTGGTGAGGTGAGATGTGTCCACACTATCAGAGAACCATATTTGGATTCCACTCTTCTGATGGATTTAACTTCCCAATACACTTCCTGACATACTAAATTAATGTCTACATTGAAAATAGAATTCATTTTTAGCTTTGGGACCAATTAAAAAACACAATTTATTTTCTGTCATGTGTATGCAAGTTGATCCTGCTTTCAATGTATTATATATTCTTTTCACTTCCTTTTCTGTACTTCATTCTATTTTAAAATGAGAAATTCAAATATTTTCCAAATATGAGCAACAAGGTTAATGGCAGCTAATTCTCCGTAAAAGAGAGATTAAAGAAGGAAAATGAATTTCAATTTTGGAAGGCAAATCTTGGTTTATATTTGTTAACTCCTTTGTAGTAAGACAGGATTAACTTAATTATTTTTGAGCCTTTCTTCTTTTTCTCTTTCTTTCCTTCTTCCTTTCCTTTCTTTCTTTTCTTTCTTTCTTTCTTTCTTTCTTTCTTTCTTTTTCTTTCTTTCTTTCTTTCTTTTCCTCTTTTTTTTTTTTTTTTTTTTTTTTTTTTTTTTGTGTGTGTGTATGGTGCTGGGGTTGGAAGGTGAACCCAAGGCCTCATGTGTACTTTGCAAGTGTACTACCACTGAGCTGCACCCTCAGCCCCCTTTTAAAATTTTTTATCTTGAGTTTAGGTCTCACTAAGTTAAGAAGATTGTCTCTGGCTTTGAACTTTCAATCCTCCTGCCTCTGCCTCTTGAGTCACTGGGATTGCAGATGTGCACTAGCACGCCCAGTTTTATGAGCCTGTCTCAATAAGCATTGAACATCAATCTTGACTTTTTAGTAATGATATATACTATAGTCATAAGAGTTGCCAGTTATTTTGATTTACAATCTTTTTTGCTTAGTCTTTCCTAATTTTTGCATGATGTTCCTTTTTCAAACTGTCTATTCTTCTCTCCTTGTCCACTAATAAGGTAATTGATCCCTGTCTTCTTTCTATCATCCCTATACATTTGCAGATAAATATCACAATTTCCTTTAGTATACTCATTTGTCAAAATATACCTTATTCTTCTGACCTTTCTTCATAGGTCTTATTTTGAAAACCTTTCATTAAATCTTTCTCCTGACTTCTGCCTTTTGTCCATGCTCTTTCCCCAAAATGTTGCTGCTATATATATTTATGTGCATGTGATTGATAATGAACGATGCCCTACTGTTAGAACTGTATTACCTTAGCTTTCTTTCTGGACAATGTGATTATATGTATTCACATTTGTAATTTCTTTCAGTTTCCTATATTTGTCCTTTGATTTCTTCTAATTTTTTCTGTTTAAAACATCTACACTGAGGTGAACAAATTTACTTATGGAAACATTGATGAATAAATGTGTGAAGTGAGGTAGACATAAGTATGTATCATTTTTGCTTTTATGAATTCCTTAAAAATAGGAAGTACTGACTGGACAAAATGGCTATTTGTGGACTTTTTCCTGTTTCTAATGTATATTAACAACAGATGGAATTAGATGATCCTTATTTAGTTCTTTACAGCCATAAAGCAATTCTCAGCACTTTTTAATAATTCATTGAATGTTTTGCTGGAGGGCCTCTGTGTTCTCAAAATTATATAAATCATATGATTAAGAGGAGAGTGTGTGAATTTTGTTTTCTAAAAGAAAATGTATATTCATATTGTGTAACCCAAAAGTGTCATGACAATATATGAACAACATTTTTATTGTGTATATAGGTAAATCAGAGAACAAAAACTTCAAATTTCTTTTTATTATGCACATCTTGCATTTATTTTTATTACACACTTTAAAATGAAGTTTGAGACCAAAAATGTACTTTCAAGAAAACTGTCATGTTCTGACTAAAACCAGTGGAAGAAAATTACATTATAATCAATAATCAACTTTAATATCAAAACACTCAAAAGTGTTGATTTTCAAAATATGGTACTCTTTTCCTGGATACATTTTAAAAATTCAGTAAGTACTGGAGATGTAGCTTATCTGGCATGCATATGGCTCTGAATTCAATTCCGAGGACTACAAACAAACTAAAATTTTAAAGAAATATTGACCTTTTGAAAACTGAAGAAATATTCAATCATCTCTCCAAGAGAATCCGTGAATCACTACCATAATTAAAAAGAAACTATCATGTATTTTGGATAGACAATATAATTCTTCAAAGTTATAGATGCAAGTTCCCTTTTGTACCCTCCAATGTGTTTAAATTCATGTTTTAAAAACTGAATTCCCTAAAGTGATCATTTATCCATCTGTGTCGTAACAGATACATACACACTTAGCATTAAGATATTATCTCACAGGAAGGTTGTGTTAAAGTAGAAATATTGAAAAAGTTAAGTTACACTCTTGTCTTTGTCCAGGATGCTATGATAAAATACCATGAACTGAGTAGCTTATGAACAGCAGAGATTTATTTCTCACAATTCTGGAAATCAGGACATCTAAGACCCAGGCCTGCCTTCTCATAAATGATGCCTTCTCACTGTGTCTTTGCACAGCAGATTGGGGAAGACAGATTTTCTGAGGCCTCTTTTATGACAATTCTAATACCATTCATGAAGGCACCCCCACAAACAACTCATCTCCTGAATAGCCTCACCTCTTCATACCATTACTGTGGGATAAGGAGTTCAACATATGATTTAGGGAACGGAACAATTAATTATTCAGACCATAACAATTATCATGTAAACTTAATACAAAGAAAATATTTTATTCAACTCTTTCATTAATGAAGGAATTAGCAATTATTAAAGGCACTTCAAAGACTTTGAGTATTGTATGTGTGATCAGAAATGCTAAAATTAATTTGTTAGCAGATGCAAAACTGATTAATATTTTACATTTCTCTTAACTATATTTGAGGTCATAATTTCTATAGGATAATAATCAATTTTATCACTGCTAGATAAAATTCATTTCATTTCTATGGGCAGAAATATCATTTTTTCTATTATCAACTTTCTATAACTTAATTTGTAGACTGGCTCCACAGAGTTATACACTAACTGGTCAATAGAAAAGTGGTCATGGTCAACTGCACATTTCTCTAGAATAATATAATTCTCAAAGAGATAGTACCCAATGCTCCACTAATTGAAAATTTTTTCTTCTCCTTCTCCTTCTTCTCCCCCTCCTCCTCCTCTTTCTCCTCCTCCTCCTTTTACTTCTTCTACTTCTTCACAGAGCCTTTCCATGTAGCCCAGGATGGCCTCAAACTCTGTATCTTCCTCACTCAATTTCCCGAGTGCTGGGATGCCATGGCACCTATGCCCGGCTTTCTTCTTTTGCCTATTCCCATACCTGAGACAATGTTTACCAGGAGTTGTAATAAACCTAATCAGATGGCACTAAGGAATTTCATATTTAATGATATTTAATTTCATATTTAATTTCATATTAAATTCATATTTAATTTCATAATTAATTTCATATTTAATGATATTCTCCCATGCAACTCTTCTTCATTTATTTTGTTTTGTTTGTTTTGTTTTTTGAGACAGGGACTCAATTTGTTGCCCAGCCTGATCTCCAACTACTGTTCCCAAGTTATCCTCTTGCCTTAGCCTCCTAAATAGCTGGGACTACAGGCAGGTGGGCTGAGATTTAGCTCAGTTGGTAGAGCACTGCGCTGCAGTCTCTGAGGTCTCGAGTTCAATTCCCAGCACCACAAAAAATGGGAGAAGGACCTGGCAATCCACTCCCAAGGCAATCCCGAAACAGTCGCCATTGAAAACCCTATGAGGGTCATTATGAGTCAGATAACGACTGGATGGCACCTAACAACAACAACAGGCAGGTACCATAACCCTCAACTAAACCCATCTTCATTTAAAGCCCATGTAGAAGCTTATGTAGTTGAACATAAAAATCTCAGAGTCAGAGATACTTTATGTTTTATCTGATATCTAATTTGTCCTCTTTCTCTCTTTCACTCCTATTTTCTCTTTTTTATTCCCATAATAAAACCATGACAAGCAAATTACTCTATGAATTTTCATTGAGTTTCCTTCCATATGTCTTGATATATTCATCCACTTCTCTATTTAGTGAATATTTTTGAATTACATTTTGCTTTTTACTAAACCACTACGTAGTATTAATGTGGAAATCCAGTCCTCCTGTCACTTATCTAAGCTACCAGTAAAATGTTCTTTGGGATCAGACAAATGATCAATGCCCAAAAACGTATCTGCAAAATTTCCATGCCATGCTATGCTTTCTTTCTGTGTTTCTGGCCACACTTCCCCTCCCACCATCTGAGCAACTTTAATGCCTCAGCCTGTGCCCTGTGCTCATCCAATCGTACAGCTGAGGAATTGATATACGGAAATAATTTAAATGTCACAAAATCCAACTTACATCTCCTGTTCAGGCTTATGTTCCTGTCTCTTTTCCCTACTTTCTTTACATGGAAGAAAGTCTCCTTAGAACCTGAGAATCTCAGAGCTGAATAAAACTAGGTGAAAGTTAGCCTGTGCTATTAACAAATGAAATCTCTAACAGTGATTGTGGTAGACTGAATAAAGATCTCCCTCTCAAAGGTGTCCACATCCTAGTCTTCAGAACCTGAGAATGTGTTACCTCATATGTCCAAAGAACATTTCTGATGTGATCAATTTAAGGATTTTGAGATGAGGCAATTGCTCTGTATTATTCGCTTAGGCCCAGTGAAATCACAATAATCCTGAACAAGGAGTTGGGTATGGTGGTGCTCGCCTGTAATCCCAGCAGCTCAGGAGGCGGAGGCAGGAGGATCGCAAGTTTGAGACCAGAGGCAGTCTGCGTAACTTAGTGAGACCATGTCTCAAAAAGTAAAAAAAAAAAAAAAAAAAAAAAAAAAAGGACTTAGGGTGCAGCTCAGTGGTCCAGCACTTGCAGAGCATGCAAGCATGAGGCCCTGGGTTCAACCCACAGTGCCACAAAAAAATAAAAATAAAAAAAAATAAATAAAAAGATCCTGAACAGGAAATGAAACAGTAGAATTGGGGTCACAAAAAGATAGAAGTAGAGGGATACACATGAAGTGAGGGGAGGGAGAAAAATTTTAAAATATACTGGTTGGATGGAAAAATTTCTTCCATAGGTTCCAAGAGTTTCCATCTGGTCCTAAGTATTAAATTGATATAAAATAGATTAATACTCAAAAACCACACATTTCATTAAAACTTTACAGGTACATAGGGGCTTTCACAAGAGAATGAAAATCTGAAGACCTGACAACAACAGAAAGCTTCTGTACATTTTAGACAAAGGGATGACAATATTTAGAAATCATAAGATAAAGAGTTTGGGCTAGTAGCAGGATATTGTGAAGAACTAACTGAGAGATATATGGAGTAGGCTGTAACGTAAGGTAAGAGTTCTTTGTTCGTACAATTGCATTTAAACATCACTCCTAGCCTGTGGTGATAGGCTGTTCTTTTCTTGGTTAAGGTGCAGAATTGTAACTGCCTATTGGCATGCATGAACAGCAGGTCAGAGAGCCTTATCCTGTATGTGCTGTTTTCCAACTGTCTTCAGGAAGAAATTAACATGCCTTGAGTGCTTATTTTTGGTGTTGTACCTTAACTTCTTCACCACCCTACCCTGTTGTCCCTGAAGATGGAGGAAGGAGAGGTAAGCCAGGGAATGCTTGCAGGCTCTAGAAGCTGGAAAATGCCAATAAACAGATGCTCCCCTCCAAAAGGAACACAGTCCTGTCAACAGTGGTTGCTTTTTAAACCACTAAGTTTGTGGCAATTTATTAGGGCAACAATAAGAAGTGAATGCAGTGGTCAAAAATCTGACCACATAGAAACAGGAAATCATCAATTTCTAAAGTAAGGAGTCCCATTCCTTAAAGAATACATTTTCGGGAAGTGCTTTCAATTGAGCTGAATTCTGATGCTGAAACTCCATACCCAATGTTCACATCTTTCCACAAGGCTGCCGTTTTGCACGTCCAGGCATGATTTTCTATTTTCCAACTAGAAACAAGAATAAAACAAAACAAACCCACAAATTTATTATCATTGTTCTTATTTTCTTTCATAAAAATCTACCATGGGGTTATATTCAGATTTTCTTTGTTTCCACCACCACCATTCTAGCAAGTCTTTTCTTCAGACTATGGCTACTATAATTATCTTTGATCTCTTTTCATTGTGTCCAGCCTCAGGTACACTCAGTTCAGTTTATATGCTACTGCCAGTAAAGTTTCAACTAGTTCCAACTCAGTCCTTTCCATGCCTGACCTGGTAATGTACAGCACCCTATTTACAAGACAGAAATTCACTATTATAGGCTGGGGTTTAGATCCACACTCTCTGAAGACCCAGGTTCAATTCCCAACACCATAAAAACAGGAGAAGGATGTGGCAATCCACTCCTGAAGCAATCCTGAAACAATCAGCATTGAAAACCTTATGAGTGTTGCTATGAGTGACCTGACTTGAGGGCACCTAACAACAACAATTCACTATTATAAAGAAATCTTCATGAAATTGTAGTTTCAGTTAGACTAAACATAAAAAAAATCAACTAGCAGGAGATACGGTTGAGATATAATATGAAAACATGTGCATGAATGCAAGTTTGATGTAAATTAAGAGAAATAATCATTGGTGAATTTGTCACTGTCCTATAAAGAGGACGGTGCACATTAATGGGTTAAAAGCCTCTTTTCCCCATTGCTCACCCTGTATGGAGCTCCTGTACTTAACTGTAGGATTCTCCTACCATGTCCTTCAGCAGGGCTGGCTTCATGGATATGAACAATGCTCAGGCCTCCATACTAAGTGTTGGGGATTTTTAAAATGCACCCCATAACTAGGGTCCCTCATACTAGACTGAGGGACTGGCCTTTAGCTGACCCCAGGGCCACATTCCACTCACTCACTCACTCCTATCCCTCCCATCGAGTGAGCAAAGATGGCCCCTGACCAACCTGACCGGCCTCAACCACCTCAATTTTGATTGGCTACCCCTAGCATCGCAGTTAAATAACTGCCCCTACCTGGCAGGTGTGCTGAAGGCTACAAGCAAGCCACGAAGAGCCTCCCAATTCCTTCCATTCTTGGGAAGGAGGGAGGCAGAGAAGGTGAGCTTCAAGAGTCAAGACCACCTGACCTCCAGCCCAGCGGAACACCAACTGCTTATAGCTGTGCCTTTAAGGCTGAGCAGTTCCACCAGTGAGCATGCAGCATTCTATGCTAGCACTTGAACAATTGACAGGGACAGCTTGCTGGTTGCATCCCACTTGGTGAGTAACCCAATAAACTTTCCCTTTCCTGTTTCCTGCAGAAGGTCTCCTGAGGTCCTTCTTTGGCACTTCTGGCCACTACACCAACCCAGTCCAGTGTGTCCCCGATACCCACTTGGTGTCAGGGCAAGACTCTGACCTCCGTCAGGCCTGAGCCGAACCCCGACACTAAGAAAGGCCCAAGGCTTGCTTCAAGCTTTGCTGATGCCGGAATGAAATTCTTAATAATTTTTTGAACAAATTTCCAGCCTTTTTATTTTGTGCTACTCACCACAAATTATGTGTCTTGTTCTGTCCCCTAGTTTATCCACGTTTTGTTTTGTAATCCCATTGTTTGTTTCAGAAAAGTCATCATTTTTCTTGTTCCTAGATTGTACCCTCTTTGGCCAACTCTTGCATCTTAACCCTTGCTGTTTCCCTTCCCTGGAATGCACTGGCCCACACATTTCATGTTTCTGGGCCCAGCTAAGGGATTGTGATTGTGGCAAGGATACTGTACCTCATCTGTGCTTCTGCACATCATTTCTTATTCTTTTTCCATGTTTTCCTTTAGTTCTTTCAAACTTGTCAAAGAAATCTTATTCTCTTCTTCAACTTTCTCTTCTCTGAATTTGTTTTGCATTCGTCTGCTGTGTCATAACTTTCTGTACTTTAGAATTTTTTTCCTGTTTATGTTACAACTGTGTAGGGGCAGTGGACTTGTCCACTCCTGTTGTGTATCAACTTCAGGATGGACATAGTATTTGTGAATACTTGTACAGTGTACTTGTTAATGCATTAATCATCTACCAAGATTTCTCCTGTCATAAATATCTTAAAAACATAGTGATGCTTAAAAATCTTTCTGTTCTAGAGACAGGCATGTTAGTCAGTTCTAGAAAAGTCATTTACATTGTGACTCCCAGTAAGATGATATTTTCTAACTTCTTCTTCTTTGAAAAGAGTAAATGGAGATTTTTAAAGCATATTCCATTTAAACATCAATGAAATTTTTTACTTAAGCTGTAATATCCCCCAAATTCACTTTAAAGTTGAATTTATACATTTTTAAATACAGAATATGACATGTATTTTATTGGTAAATATAACAAAGCAAATTATAAATTTATATAGAAGTTTAAGCATACTATCTGTATAAATGTGTTTACACACTGCATAATTGCAGCTGTGGCAATACAGTGTCAAATTGGGCAGATTTTACACTCTCCTCCACATTTCCTATAAATTCTAATAATACTTCTCCTCTTGAGTACCACTGTAGGACTGAAGTGTAAGGCTTTTATCTGTAATTTGACCTCTAGTTTAGTTCATGTAGTGGAGGGCCATTGGTTAAAGGGAGAATCAAACTTGAGAAGCTGTACTTTGTAAAGAACTTACCTTCCAAAATAATGGATATAAAGAGGAAAGACTAAAGTATAATGAGATGGAGAAGCACCTAGGAATTTTCAATTATCAGTGGTGAATAGATTTTTCTTCTGATGCCAACCATTTCTATTGAATAGACCTGATCATGTAAGTGAGATTGAATAAAAGGCCAGGCTAGGCCATTTGGAAGGTAAGAAAATGAAAATAAAAGGTCATGAAAGCTCAGGATGAGAAAAAACTATATGAAGGAGGTAAAAATAAAAATGTTCTAATATTTAAACACTCTTATGCTTTAAAGAATTTTCTAATCTTATTACAGTACTTATTTCCCTCACTGTTCAAAGTTTACAGATCTCTTTCAGTTTTGAGGGAGATATGATTATAATCACCAGACTGCAATTTCTATAGCCAACTTTAAACTCTAGTAATGAGCTCTTGATAACTCACTCTTCCTTGGGTACAATGCACTCCTGCCATTAAAATTAAAGAGTTCTGGTGGTTAATTAGAGAAAAAAACTTTTTGTTGGATAAAACTTCCATAGAAAAGGAAATGGGAAAGGAAAAATTTTGATGAGTTTCAAATTTATGTCAGGAATAGTGAAATACTGGATAGTACTTTAAAGGCAATAAATAAGCTAATCTTCACTATGGTTCTCTAAGTGTTTTATTACTAGCTTCATTTGCAACGGAGGATACAAAAGCTTAGGAAAGTTGTATAAGTTTCTCAAAATGCCACTTGAGTGATTGACTTCATTCTTACACCCAAATGTTTGTATCCAAAAATGAAATTCTGTATTACCTTTTTAAATATTTGAATACTACTCCCATTTCATCCAAAATTTCCCATGCATATTCTAAGCCCCCACCCTACCATGACACACATAAAATAACCAACTTTTAAAAGATGTTTCTTATTTAATCTTCAAAAGAAAGAGCATGGGAAGGTTACAGGGTGACTTACACAGAAGTATTTTTGAGTTTTTTAATTTGAAATCAGCTCTGGAGACCAAATATAACTTTTCAGATTCCAAGTGCACTTATTTCTCCATAAATAAAATAAAAAGAAAAAAATTATTGGGTAAAGAAAGATGTTCATGTGTAAATTTATTTTGGCTAATAATGGTTCTGAGGGTTTATATTCAATGTTTGAACTATATTTACCCACCAGTCTTTATTCACCATCATTTCAAATGATAACATTGCTATTTATAAACTTTGTAGAGTCCTGAATTTTTAATTATGCAAAATCTATCTCCTTTTTTTCTTTAGGAAGTCTGTTAGCAGTTGATTATTGAAATACCAACATGACAATGAATAAAATTCATTTATTTTTTTATTTTTATTTAGTTTTATTTCATTTTATTTTATTTTATTTTTTGTGGTTTTTGAGGCAGGCTCTCATCTTAAACTTGAAATCCTCCTGCCTCTGCCTCCTGAGCATTGGGATTACAGGTGTGTGCTACCACATCTAGTTTAAAAGGTCTTTTTTAATGGTAGAGTTACAAATTAAAAGATGTTCAATCACACAGAAAATGGATAAATTCACCTCAAATCAGTCAGGTTGACTCTATCTCCATTTCAACTATGTGCTTTCAAAATAAGAAATATGGAACCCATAAGAAAACATATTTGTAGTGATGTTTCTTTCAAATGTAGTTATAGAGATGTTTATTGTAAAAGAGCCAAGGCTTACTCAAATTTAATGATTTTTCCACCTTCTTCAGTTTAGGGTAAGCAAAACATTTTTTAAACAGTTCAAGGCCTAAAAAAATGAAATGATATAGAGAGTCTGCAAACTGGGAGTTGAGATTGAATATTTATTTGTGGAAATATTAATCAACAACAGGAAGTTGTTCTATATATTCAGGAAAGTTCGTAATCAAGGCAAGTGACAATTAAGTGTCGGCCAAATAAGGATTTAGTCCTTAAGAAGTCTATATGGGCATTATTGGCTACCACTTAATGCTGTGTCTGCAGCCATAGTACCCTGGTATCAGATCCCACCTGATCTTGGAAGCTAATCAGAGTCACCCTGGTTAGTCCTTGGATGAGAGGCCTCCTGGCAAAACCAGGTGCTGGAGGCTGGGGAGAAGGACCTGGCAATCCATTTCTGAGATAATATGTCATTGAAAACCCTGTGGATAGCAGAGCAGCCCTGACAGTAGTGCCAGACATAGCACAGTGTCCAGGAGAGTTTCATTCTTTTGGACATAGGGTTCCTATGAGTAGGATCTGATTGGACGGCACCTAACAACAACAACATTCAATGCTGTGTTCCCCAAATAGTATACGATTTACAAGATTTTCTTTCCTCTTATTTCTAGAATTATCTCTACTTCTTACTATGTAGAAAATTAACTGTAGCATGGCTAAATCCAAGTCTTGGTTCTAAATGGGTTGTTAAGATGCTGAAGAACAGTTAGTTCTACCATGAAGAAAAAGGATGGGACTTTTATGTAGCTTTAGTAAGTGGAATTAACCAAAGCTCAAGCAGTTTCAGAAATAACTGGTTAGAAAAAGGTCCTCTGAAGAGAGAAGGTTAGTTCTTTTATATTAGGAGCCAATGACTGGTCAATTTTATTTGATGACAAGAGGGAGAGAATAAGTTTATATGCGAGACAGGATAAGAAGAAATAGCTACCAGTCTAAAGATTTCTTCTTACTGTCTTTCTAATATCATTAGGATCTTCGGTGATATCCTTTTATTCTTGTCATTGGTAAATCATTTATTCTCTTTTTGTTTAATTACTCTAGCAAGAGGTTTATTAATTTTATTTATCTTCTCAAAGATCCAGCTTTCAGTTTTATTGATTTCCTCTGTTGTTTGTTTCTATTTCAATGATTTCTGCAATTTATTATCACCTTCCTTCTACATGTTTTGGATGTAATTTGTCTTTCTTGTCCATAGCTGATTTAAGATGTTTTTCTTCTGTCATATGTATCATTTTTGCACCTATTTCTATTGTTTGATTTTTCTCCTGTTGAATGGGGTTCAGCTTTCTTACTTTTTCCAAATACTAGAGCTTTCGATTTTTGTTGTTGTTGTTGTTAGTTGGTTCCTGAATTTGTTTTGTTACTTTAAATATTACTGGTGTTTGTTGTTGTTAGGTGCCGTCGAGTCGGTATCCGACTCATAGCGACCCTCTGTACCACAGGGGAAACACGATTGTCAGTGCTTCTCTGCTGTTCATAGGGTTTTCAATGGCAGATTGATTTTTGGGAGGGGGTTGCCAGGTCCTTCTCCCAAGCCTACAGCTTCTGGTGTTCCCAGGCGGTCTCCCATCCAGGTACTAACCAGGCCTGACCCTGCTTAGCTTCCGAGATCTGACGGGATCGGATGCCACAGGGCT
>VMDO01033206.1:0-18188 GCA_007922755.1 Pedetes capensis
AGTTTCAGATCACCAAAGGGTGAATACTTTACAGCTAATGAAATTATTTTTAACTTCCCACATACATTTTTTATTTCATTTTATACCAGAACAGAAATAGGTTTCTATTTTTGCGCAAATGTATTTTTCTAATTATATTTTCACTGTACAGGAAAAGAACACAAAATAAAAAGATGGCACTAAACATTTGCCATATCATCACCTAGAGATAAGCAGAATTAACATTTTCACGTCCATTCTTCTAGACCGTTTTCTAAACAGACAAATATAAGATTTATTTTTCCCAGCCAGGCGCGGTGGCTCACGCCTATAATCCCAGTGGCTCGGCAGGCAGAGGCAAGTTCAAGACCAGAGGCAGTCTGCGTAACTTAGTGAGACCCTGTCTCAAAAAATATTTAAAAAATGGGCTGGGGGTGCAGTTCAGTGGTCCAGCACTTGCAAAGCATGCAAGCGTGAGGCCTTGGGTTCAACCCCCAGTACCGCAAAAAAAAAAAAAAAAAAATTATTTGTCCCTTTTAAAATGTTACCAAAAGGGGACTTTTTATTATAATATGCATTTTTCCCCTTTGTTCCTGGGCTCATGGCATTATCTTTTCAAACGTCATCAGAGGACCTCATGTAGACTCACAGAACAGAGGGAATCATTTGGTTAACCATCATCTCAATTCTCTCTAGGACAAAGCAGAGGTTGTGCCACTTTAGATGAACAGAAGATAATGATTGTAAATAACAGATGCCTGACATCCTGGGCTGGATAATCCCTTGTGGGAAACATCTTCCCATGCACTGTAAGAGGCTTTAGTGGCATCCATGGCCTCTATCCACCAGATGCCAGTACCCCCGCCTCCCTCCCGATGAGACAACCCGACCGTCTCCAGACTCTGCCCCATATCCCTGGGGAGCAGAACCACTGCCTCCGTTATCAGGACCTAGTTCTCTCCCAGATCCCTGCCGAGCTCAGCTGATCGGAACCCTACAGAGAGGCATCCTAACCCTATCTCTCACTCGAAGACACTTAAGGGGCTTCCAATTTGATGCTGTTATAAATAACAGACGTCCTTCTACACGGATCCTTTTAACCACTAAAATATGATAATTTACGACAGAAAAAAATCATCCAAAAATCATAGGCTGCATACCTTTTGGCTCATCCAATTCAACGACACAAGTCAGCCACAGCTGCTGATTATACGTAGATAGCGGGTTCGAACGTATTTGAATTGGCCTTAGCTAAAGTGAAAAAAAGGAATAAAGGAAAAAAGGAAAAAAATTCAGTCATCTGTGTGACCTTTTCACTGAATCTACCAACTACGGCCTCATCGTAATGTACAAAATTTACGTTTAGTGAAAAGGCTTGGGCATTAGGTCTGAAAAGAGAAACGCGTAGCTTTCCTTTCGACAACATAGTGAAGCACTGCTTCCAGAGGAAAGGACCAACTTCCAGCAGCAATTCATTTCTGTCTCATCAAACCCTCGGAGCAGGCGATTCCCACCTGGAGCCTTGGGACGATACATCTACTAAATACCAAGGAAAAGCCAACTCGGAGAAAAGGAAAAGAGCAGAATGAGACATACGATAATAAAGGACGCCGGGGAAGCCCTGTCGATATCCGTAAGACACTGTGTCTCAAAGATTATTTATTTACTGTAAGTGGGCCGGGCTGGGATTTAGCTCAGTGGGTAGAGCACTGCGCTGCAGTCTCTGAGGTCCCGAGTTCAATTCCCAGCACCGCAAAAATGGGAGAAGGGCCTGGCAATCCACTCCCAAGGCAATCCCGAAACAGCCATTGAAAACCCTATGGGGTCGCTATGAGTTGGATACCGACTCGACGGCACCTAACAACAACAACAACCTAAGTGGGCCAGACACATCACTGTTTGATGTCTGTTTCTGGCTTTATTAAAGTCTTAATGATGCTGGGCAGAAAAAGGGGAGGGCCGTGTTGCCAATGATTCTTCTGCCGTGGCTTCTGAAAAACATGATATTAGTGTCTGATAGCAGTGGGATATGGAGAGGGCTGTTTAAGGTGCCCACCTGTAGCTCCAAAGAACAGCATCATGTGAGGGCCTCATCTGCAGGTGATTGCGCTGTGTTTATGTTTTAGTTCTTCTGTTAGGGTTTCTTTGGAACATCCTGAGACTAAAGACTTGCCCGGGAGCCACTCAGGAATGGAACGGAGCAGGGGATGATACTGTCATTTCACACAAGATGGCTCTCAGAAGCAAGTTAGTTTGGTGAGATGGCTGCTATTTCCAGTGTCAAAGAGCATGCCTGTAATCCCATCGGCTTGGGAGGCAGAGGCAGGAGGATTATAAATTCGAGACCAGAGGCAGTCTGCGTAACTTAGCGAGACCCTGTCTCAAAAAGTAAAAAAATGGGCTGGGGGTGCAGCTCAGTGGTCCAGCACTTGCAGAGCATACAAGTGCGAGGCCCTGGGTTCAACCCCCAGTACCGCCAAAAAAAAAAAAGAGAGAGAGAGAGAGAGACAACCTCAGAGACAGAAATTATAAGACCAACTACTATAAGGGACGTCCCTGGTGGCACCTCTCCAAATCAGACCATCAGGCCCAGAATTAAGGGTCATACAGAAATGCAGAGAAAATGTACATACAGCTACACGGAGGGCCTTTCAAAAGAGGGGCACTGCAAAGCAGCAGCAAAAGGAGTACATTTTAGGATATATTTCTCCATTTGCCTTTTTGGAAAATTATAAAGGTAGACCTGGCAAGGAGGTGGGAGGACGGGGGTGGATGTAATTTCGGCTCAAACACTGAGATTTAAACTATGAGGCTCGCTATGAGACGGACACTACTCGACAGCACCTAACAACAACAACATATTATGGTACCATGAAAATGCAGCACAACTGTGTTCAGTTTATGGGTAAGGGTTATGTTTGCCACATAGAAAAATAAAACATTTAAGTTGTTTAGGTTTTCCCAAGTGAGTATTCATTAAAATTGTCTGAATGAAACATCTATTTTGCTCTAAAGATACTGAAGAACCAAGGCACATTTAAAAAGGAGGGGATTTTTCATTTACACTGAGCTCATACAAGCAATACAAAATAATTGATAAAAAGAAGTATTGCTGTTAGAAACCTGACCCAGAGAACAAGTGCTGACTGGGACAGATACAATAAGAAAGGGTCAGACATCAAAGTCATCATTGTTAAGGCATGTAAACTAAGGACTTCCAGATTGGAGAAATGAGAATCAGTTGAGCACGCTTCAGAAATGAATTGCTACTCCCTAGGAGGGACCACTAGGGGCTGGGATTTAGCCCAGTTGGTAGAGCACCGCTCTGCAGTATCCGAGGTCCAGAGTTCGATTCGCAGCACCGCAAAAATGGGAGAAGGATGTGGCAATCCACTCCTGAAGCAATCCCGAAACAATCAGCCATTGAAAACCCTATAAAGGTCACTAGGAGTCGGACACAATAGCACCCAACAACAAGGGGGACCACCACTACACCTCCTGAGAACTGAGGTACTTAGGACCTTGGAAAAGGTAATTTTAGCAGACAAGGGTCCAGAAGCCAGCAGCTGACAGTGGAATGAGAACATGTTGCTTGAGAAGCCAGCTGCAGGCCAGGCACAGTCTACGCAGGACCCTTTCTGAGGGACTCAGCAGTCTGTAATGACCCACCAGATGCTACTTACACCTAGTCTTACCTTTTCGCTATTATTTAGTGAAAAATTCACTGCAGAAGTCTGGATCACTTTGGGTCCTAAAGCGTAATAAAGAAGGGAAAAAAGAGAAGGGAAAAATGGGTTATATCTGTATTAATAATGTACCTTTTTTTTCCAAATGCCAAAAAAGACTCACATGTTATACAGAGATGGTCTGATTTACTTGGTCTTTCTTCAGAGGTTTTATATAGGTAGACAAAACACCAGCTACAGACTCAGAATAGCCACTCTGCTGTGTACCACGCTTTCCCTATGCAAGTTAAAGCGGAATGACCCCCAGATCACAGGTGTGATTTCCACAGGAAACCCTCTCGAGTGCTCCCACTGAGGGTGCTCACTACAGTGCATGTGCCAGAAAATACTTACTATGTAGCCATGCACGATGGGTTTTGTAAAGTATAAAAATATATTTATGTATTCATCTAATTAATCCAGTCTTCAAAAACTACTTAAGTAGGGGATATAAAGCAGTGTACATAACTAACATAAGCATAAAAGAGATAACATATACAATCTTCATAAATTCTTTTCTCCCATTTTCTTTTTTATTTATTTATTTATTTTTTTTTTGTGGTACTGGGGGTTGAACCCAGGGCCTCACACTTGTATGCTTTCCAAGTGCTGGAACACTGAGCTGCACCCCCAGGTCTTTTTTTGTTTTTGTTTTTTTTTTTTTAAACTTTTTGAGACAGGGTCTCGCTAAGTTACACAGACTGCCTCTGGTCTCAAACCTGGGATCCTCCTGCCTCCGCCTCCCAAGCCGCTGGGATTACAGGCATGCGCCTCCACGCCTGGCTTCTCCCATTTTCTTAATCACGGTAAAATACACCTAGGGTAAGATTTATCATTTTAACCGCCTTTAAGGTACAATTCAGCACCAGTGAGCACATTCACACTGCACGGCCATCCCCACCATTCAATTCCACAACTCTTTCCTTCTTGTAAAACTGAAACTCTGTCCCCGTTAACTCCAGGCCTAGGGCTGTAGCTTAGTGGTGGAGTGCTTGCCTAGCATGTGTGGATTAGTCAAGGACACATCACTGTGACAGAGAAACTGAGTGAAGCAAACTCATGGGAGGATATATTTATTGGGGGCTGATGGTTAGAGGATCACTATCCACAGAGGTGGATGGGATGGCGGCATAGCAGGCATGATGGGACCCATAGCATGGAACCACATCTTGGCAATCAGAGAGCTAGGAGCACAGAAAGCATGTGGAATTGCAGGTTGTGGTAAGACTCCGAAGGCCCATCCCTTGGCTTCTGCTAAGCTGGGATCCTGGGCTGGGGTTTAGCTCAGTTGGGAGAAGACCACTCTATGGTTTCTGAGGCCCCAGGGTCGATCCTCAGCACTGCAAAAATGGGAGAAGGACATGGCAGGCCACTCCCAATACAATCCTGAGACAATCGGCCATCGAAAATCCTGTGAGGGCCTCTACGAGTCGGCCACGACTGGATGGCACCTAACAAGCTAGAATCCTAACCTCCCCAAGTTTCATGGCCTCCACAAACAGTGCCACCACCTAGGGACCAAATATAAAGCATGACCTTTGGGGGGCATTTTTGATTTGAACCATAATAATATGAAGGCCTAAGTTTGATCCCCAGGACCACAAAAAAATAAAACTAAAAATAAAAAAGAAAAAATTAACTCACCATTCTACCTCCCCTCAGCCCCTGGCAACTACCATGGTACGTTCTGATTTTGATCTCTCTACATATTTCATATAGGAGGAATCAGACAGCATTTGTCTTTTTGGGACTGGCTTATTTCATGTAGTATAATGTTCTCAAGATTCATCCACACTGCATGTGTCTAAACATGTGTCTAAATCCCCTTTCTTGTTAAGGCTAAATAATATTCCATTATAATACATATTACATTTTGCTTATCCATTCACCTGTCAATGGACATTTAAATTGATTCCACAATTTTGTTGTTGTTGTTATTGTTACGTGCCATCAAGTGAGTGTCCAACTCATAGTGACCCTACATACAACAGGTGAAACACTATTGTCGGTGCTTCTCTGCTATTCATAGGGTTTTCAATGGCTGATTGTTTTTTGAGAGTGGGTTGCCAGGTCCTTCTCCCAAGCCTACAGCTTCTGGTGTTCCCAGGTGGTCTCCCATCCAAGTACTAACCAGGCCTGACCCTGCTTAGCTTTCAAGATCTGACGGGATTGGAAGCCACAGTGGTACAGCTGTAGGCTCCACAATTTTAGCTATTGTAAATAATGCTTCTATGAGCATAAATGAACAAATACTGCAAGACTTTGCCTTTTTTTTTTTTTTTTTGAAAACACACCTAAAAGTACAAATACTCGTTTGGTACTATTTGCATGGAATATTCTTTTCTACTCTTTCACTTTGACTTGTGTCTTGGGATCTAAAATTAGCCTTCTGTAGACAAAATACAGTCTGGATCATATGCTTTTGTTTTTAACTCTATTCTGCTTACTGCTGCCTTTTGATTGCAGTTTAATCCATTTACATTTAATTGCTGATTATGAGGGGCTTACTTCTGGCATTTTGTTATCTATCTGCCTTGGTTTACTATGTATTCATTTTCTATATGCCTTAGCAACCCTTGTAAGGCAAGTCCAGTGGTAACAACTTCCTCAGCTTCAATTTATCTGTGAATCTCTTCATCAATCAGTCTCTCACTCGCTCATTTTCTCTCTCTTTAGTTTTAATTTTTTTTGAGACAGGACCTCACTATGTAGCCCAGCCTGGCCTAGAACGTGCTATGTAGACCAGACTTCCCTTAAACTCATGATCCTTCTTCCTCAGCTACCCTAGTGCTAAAATTACAGGTGTGGGCCACCATGCCTGGCTTTCTCCCTCAGTTTTGAAGGACAGTTTTGCCAAATAGAAGATTCTTGATTAAAAGCTCTTACAGCACTTTGAATATATCAGTCCACTATCTTCTGACCTCCAAAGTTTCTGATGAAACAATTGCTCAAATCCTTAATGAGTCACTCTTACGTGTAATAAGTTCCTCTCTTGCTGCCTCCTACAATTTGATCATTATGTGTCTTGGTTCGGGTCTCCGAGTTCAGCCCACTTTGGGCTCGCTGAGCTTTGTGCTTATGTTTATATTCATCATTTTTTTCATCAAATTTGGGACATTTTCAGCCACTGTTTCTTTAAATATTCTCTCTGCCTCCTTTCTCTCTTCTCCTTCTGAGACTCCCACAAGGTGTGTGTTTGGTCCACTTGATGGTGTCCCAAAAGTCCCTTGGGCTCTGTTCACTTGTCTTCAATCATTCATCTTTGATCATCTTTCTGTTTCTGACTCAAATATTTCCACTGTTCTATCTTCAAGTTTGCTGATTCTTTCCTTTGCCTGTTTAAATCTGCCTTTGAATCTGCCTTGAATCTTTCATTTCATTTATCATACTTCTCAGCTCTAGAATTCTTTTGATATCTTTTTAGGTTTTTCCACCTCTTTCCTGGTATTGCCATTGTGTTCTTGATTTTTCCCACATCTTCCTTTAGCTAAACATCTTTAAGATTGTCTTAGTCTTTGTCTAGTAGCTGTCATATGATCTTAGAATAGATTCTGGCCTGGCCCGGTGGCACACGCCTGTAATCCCAGCAGCTTCGGAGGTGGAGGTGGGAGGATCGCAAGTTCAAGACTAGTGGCAGTCTGCGTAACTTAGCGAGACCCTGTCTCAAAAAGTAAAAAATGGGCTGGGGGTGCAGCTCAGTGGTCCAGCACTTGCAGAACATGCAAGTGCGAGGCCCTGGGTTCAACCCCCAGTATGAAAAAAAAAAAAAAAAGGCTGGGCGTGGTGGCACACGCCTGTAAGCCCAGTGGCTCGGGAGGCGGAGGCGGGAGGATCGCAAGTTCGAGACCACAGGCAGTCTGCATAACTGAGCGAGACCCTGTCTCAAAAAAAAGCAAAAAAAATGGGCTGAGGTGCAGCTCAGTGGTCCAGCACTTGCAGAGCATGCAGGCACGAGGCCCTGGGTTCAATCCCCAGTACCGCAAAAAAAAAAAAAAAAAAAGAATAGATTCTGTTGGCATTTTCTTCCTTTGAATGGGTCATACTTCACTATTTCTTGGTATGCCTTGTGTTCTTTGTTGTTGTTGTTGAAAACTAGACAGTTAAATCTAATAATGGGGTGCCTCTGGAAATTGGAGATTCTCCCTCTTCCCCAGTGTGTTCTATTTTTGTTTACTTGGTTGCAGCTGCAGCAGACTGTTTCTGTGCCAAGGATCGGCCTGAAGACTAGACTTAGGGTCTTCTCTGGTCTTTCCCGACTCTGTGCCTACCTCTGGGCAGATGTAGTAACTTCCTAATTTCCCTGTACATGCTTTTGAACCGCTGAGACTTCAATGTCTGGCTCCTTGAAAGAAAAAAAAAAAAAGAAAGAAAAGAAATCCAGAGTAGAGGAGAAAAGCAGTAGATCTTTAAATTCCCTGGAAGTCAACCCAGCAAGAGCAGGTAGGGCTTGCACCAATGGAAATGGGGAGCAACGACAGATGCCTACTTTCCTGTACCTGATAAGCAGCAGCAATCAAGGATCAGAGCACAGATCCCTAATATTAGCCAGGTAGGGTCTTTTTTACCTGCCTCAGCACCCACAAGCTGTATGTGGGTTGCTCTAGGAAGATGACCACAGATGCCTGCATATCCCTGGGAGGGGAAGTAAGTATCTGCTACTGTGCCTTGGGGCTGGGATATAGCTCAATTGGTAGAGCGCTGCACTTCACTCTCTGAGGTCCCGAGTTCAATTCCCAGCACTGCAAAAATGAGATAAGGGCCTGGCAACCCACTCCCAAGGCAATCCCGAAACAGCCATTGAAAACCATATGAGGGTCGCTATGAGTCGGGTACTGACTCAACAGCACCTAACAACAACAACACCAACTGTGCCTTGGGGCTGGGATTTAGCTTAGTTGGTAGAGCGCTGTGCTGCAGTCTCCAAGGTCCCAAGTTCAATTCCCAGCACCGCAAAAATGAGAGAAGGACCTGGCAATCCACTCCCAAGGCAATCCCGAAACAGTCAGCCATTGAAAACCCTATGAGGGTCGCTACGAGTCGGATACCGACTCGACGGCACCTAACAACAACTGTGCCTTGATATCCAAACTCTTCCCTGGAAGCTGCAAGCCTTCAACAGACTCCAGAGTTCCAAAACAGGACATCAGCCAGATTCTGCGCTGCAACTGTTGTCTACGTGGGGAGAGACAGATTCCTTCCAACTCCGTCTTCCCAGAATCCCTTCAGGCTTCACAGATTCTTCTTATGCTCACTGGTATCCTTCAGAGCATTGGCCTTAAATGATTTTAATTTAATTTAGAACCATGTTTGTTCTAAAATAAATCACTTCCAACCTGTGATGCCAGTTCTCTGGGCTGTCTCCATGGCCACTCCGGCCTGCCAATTCTCCATCTCCATGTCTTTGGAATGTGTTTATATACGTGGAGAGGATGTCTCTGTGGAAGGAGGCGGCGGGCTCCATAATGAGGCTTCTTTTAAACAGATTCCCAATCTAAGTGGACTCTTGACCAGTAAGTCAGACAGCCTGACTTTCCAGAAAGGATGATGAACTGGTGATCTGAAGAGCCTGGACTCAACACTTGCAGAGCATGCAAGCGCGAGGCCCTGGGTTCAATCCCCAGTACCGCAAAGAGACAGAGAGGGGGGCGGGGAGAGAGAGATCCTGGACTCTAATCTTAGGTAACTAGGCTTTCTGGGTCTCAATTTCCACATTTGCAAGATGAGGGTGACTAAGGAGGTGGTTCCTAAGGTATTCTAACTCTGATCTAATAATAACCTTGCCACATAATTAGAAACAGAGTATTTGTGATAATTTTATGTTTTAGTGTGAATGGGCCACATGGTGCCTGCGCCTAGATACTTGTTTAATCATCACTCTATTGTGCCTGTGAGAAATTTCTGGATAAGGTTAACATATGAATCAGTCAACTGAGGAAAGCAGGCTGCCCTCCTCAGTGTGGGTGGGTCTCATCCAACCTGGTGAAGGCCCAGACAGAACAGGCTAAGGGGGAACCTCTCTCTGCTCCAGCCCTCTCTGTGTACGCTGGGACACCAGTCTTCTCTTGCCTTGGGACTCAGAACCTCTATCATCGGCTCTCTAGTCTCAGGCCTTCAGACTCGGGCTGGACCAGCACCATTGGCTTCCCAGCTCACTGACTACGGATCTAGGGACTGCTCAGCCTCCGGAATCAGGTGAGCCAGTTTCTTATTTTATTCATATAAATATAATATATCATATTATATAATTATATCCAATCACATTATTCTTGTTGTTAGGCGCCGTCGAGTCGGTATTCGACTCATAGCGACCCTCATAGGGTTTTCAATGGCTGATTGTTTCGGGATTGCCTTGGGAGTGGATTGCCAGGTCCTTCTCCCATTTTTGCGGTGCTGGGAATTGAACTTGAGACCTCAGAGACTGCAGGGCAGCGCTCTACCAACTGAGCTAAATCCCAGCCCACCACATTATTAATTATAATTATTTTATCATAAATTTATATTTTTGTTTACATTATAAATGCACAGATATTAATTATACCCATAAATATAATTGTATTAGTTACAATTATGTAATATGGTGATTACATTATCACACATATTATATAATAATGTAGTGACTACTTATAGCCACATACAGTAACTTTATATATAATATACATAGATATGCATGTATGTCCCTTATTGGTTCTTTCTCTGGAGAACCCACAGTATTCTGTGAGAGGAAGGATGGGGCTGTGGGAATCCTGGCATTTTTCCTACCTCAGCCTTGGGTCATTACTTTTCATTTCTGCACTTCTTCCTTTCAGGGTGGAGAAGGCTGGACATGGTCAGGGGTATTTGAGACAAAGTGACTTAAGGAAACAAAAGCTGGCTGAGGTCCCACTGAGACCGGAGACTGCAGAATATTAACGATTCCCCCGCCAATCTCAAAAAGACAAGTGTGAAAAGCAAGTCAGATACTGGACATGTCTTGTGTTGTGACTGATACAATTTTTATTCCTTGGTGACTTAACAGGAAGGAAAGGAAGACGTCATTACAGTGGCCAGTGTCACCAGCATCACCTCATCGTCATTACCACCATCAGCATCAGGTAAGCACTGTCCAGATGACCACCCCACAGCCTCCTCCATCCACTCGCCAACTGAATTTCAGTTTAGGTTAAAAAACAAGCATTCTGCAAGGCACTGCGGTGCACGCCTCGGGAGGTGGAAGCAGGAAGTTGGTGAGTCCGAGGCCAGAGGCAGCCTGTGTAATTTAGTGAGACCCGGTCTCAAGATAAAAAATAAAATATAAAGTCGGGCGTGGTGGCGTACGCCTGTAATCCCAGCGACTCAGGAGGCAGAGGCAGGAGGATGGCAAGTTCAAGACCAGATGCCGTCTGCGTAATTTAGCGAGACCCTGTCTGGAAAAAAAAAAAAAAAAAAAGATGGGCTGGGGGTGAAGCTCAGTGGTACAGCACTTGCAAAGCATGCAAGCGCGAGGCCCTGGATTCAACCCCCTGGATTGCAAGAAAATAAATAAATAAATAAATATAAAAAATAGGTTGAAGTGCAGGTCAGTGGGAGAGTTCTTGCAAAATATGAACCAAAGCCCTGGATTCAGGCAAAAAAAGAAAAGAAAAGGGAAGGAAAGGAAAGAAAAGAAAAGGAAAGGAAAGAAAGAGAGAGAGGAAGAGAAAGAGAGAAAGAATGAAAAGGAGAGAAGAAGAGAAGGAAGGAGGGAGGGAAAAGAAAAGAGAGAAAGAGAAAGAAGGGAGGAAAAGGAAGAAGAAAAGAAAAAAGGAAAGGAAAGGAAAGGAAAAGAAAAAAGAAACGAGAAAAGAAAAGAACAGAACAGAACCAGTATTCTGAGGCACAAATGCCTCTGGGACACAGTTAATCCTCAGTGTCATTCACACTTTGGTGTTAAGTGCATCAATTAAATAAAAAGCTACCAGAAACCACCCTCAATGAAAAAGACATTTTATTTAAAAGGGAAAGAGGGAAATGGAGAAGAAATAGCTACTCTTCCACCCAAGTCAAGGCTCCTGTACCCTCTGGATAGGACTGAAGGGACTCGGATTCCTGGGAACCTTGTGCAAACCATTCAGCTTCTGTTACTCCGTTTTCTGTCTGTAGGAAAGTAGGACGGCCTGTAGCTGCTAGGTGCCACTGAGTCAGGTCTGAGTCATAGCAACTCTACGTACGACAGAATGAAACACTTCCCAACACGGTGCCATGCCGAGCACTAAGTCAGTGCTTCTCTGCTATTCATAGGGTTTTCTAGGCTGGTTGTTTTGGGAGTGGGCTACCAGGTCCTTCTCCTGTTTTTGCAGTGCTGGGGATTGAACCCAGGGCCTCAGAGAATGCAGAGCAGCACTCTACCAACGGAGCTAAACCCTAGCCCATGGATGGCCTAGCTAGAGGATTTCAAAGGCTGTTTTTGAACCTAAGTCACTATGGCATGGCTCTGCCCTCAAACAGCTTGCTGTGAAGCAGCAGGTGCCAAGGTGGAGCTGCAACCTCTTGCCTGGGACAGCCACGCTGCTGCCTAGCATCCACATAGTTCTGGATCTCAGGATGCCACCAGAGCAACCTCCCTGCTCTCCTGTGCCACCCTACCCATGCTCACAACTGTCACACACACACAGCTCCAGTCACTGCATCAAGACTTACATGGCCTGGCCAGGCACAGTGGTGCACACCTGTAATCCCAGCGGCTTGGGAGGCAGAGGCAGGAGGATCACAAGTTCAAGACCAGGGGCAGTCTGCATAACTTAGCGAGACCCTGTCTCAAAAAGCAAAAAAATGGGCTGGGGGTGCAGCTCAGTCAGTGGCCCAGCACTTGCAAAGCATGCAAGTGCCAGGCCCTGGGTTCAACCCCCAGTACCGCAAAAAAAAAAAAAAAAAAAAAAGACACGGCCTGCCTTCCCCGCAGGCAGCAGGCTCTGGATTGCCTAGCACACAACATTCTCTCTAGAAATGTCTGTGTGGACCTGGCCCAGGGGCACACATCTGCAATCCCAGCATTCAGGAGGCAGAGGCAGGAGGATCTCGCCTGCTTGGGGTACACAGCAAGTTCAAGACTGGCTTGGACTATACAGTAAGACCCTGTTTTAAGACAAACAAACAAAAGAAATGTACATGTGGCCAATGAAAGGTCAAGGCTGCCAGTGCTACCATGCTGGCCCGGGACCCTGACAACTGCAGGAGAAGCCGAGTGAGGGGCTGAACTCCCTGCTTCCCTGTGGGCTCAGGGGGAGGCAGGAAACTCTCTCCGCACTGGGCCCTGGCAGGGGCACAGGGGCTCGGCTGGCGCTGGCCTGGCTGAGCAGCTGTGAAGGCTGAAACGATCAAATGATTAAAACCCGAACTTACCTTCGATCCCCACGAAGACCGTCACGCCGAAGCAGATGAAGAAGACAACAAACACCAGGACAAAGTGCCGCTTGGACAGCGTGTAGAGGCGCATGGGCGCCAGCCTGGGGGACAGAAGCCAGGGGTAAGGGAGGGTCGGGGGCATGCACGGGGTCACGTGCGCAAGCCCCTGCCTCGCACGCCACCATCCGGCCCCTCCTCCTCGGCCCAGGCCCTGGCATCATAGCGGGCCTGCCTCAAGGCTGGGTGACCTCCTCCACAAAGAGTGGGTCACTCCCGGATGTTCTGGTCAGGGCCCCCCAACTCTGGCCCTCATGGAGAAGAATGTGCTGTGGCTTCTACGCCAAAAAGGGCACATGTCACCATGCCACAGAGGTGGCGGTGTGACCTGTTGCACACCCCGCCTCCAGCTGCCTGAGTCAAGCCCACCTCGACCAGTGAGGAGCCACACAGAAGGTGGCTTAGCTACCCGGGTCCTGGGAAGGCCAGGGATGCCAGTGCACAGGACTCCACCTGGCCTGCTCTGAACCCATAGGGTTCCTCCCAGCTTGAGACCCTCCCTCATCCCTCCATCCTTGGGGGAACAGCCTGGCCTTTGCAGGGGAGCATGCCTTGGGCACTACCCGGCAGTGGCCCACAGTCTTCTGTGACACCCACACATTTGGAGGCTACGCAGAGGGCTGACATGCACCTACCATGTGCCCTAGCGCCCTCCCCTGGAAGAAAGTGCCGGGGGTTGAGGCCTGGAATCATGTCTTGCTCATAACTCCGTGTTGGAACCAGCAAACAAAAGAGAAATCTCGCCCGGCGCGGTGGCGCACGCCTGTAATCCCAGTGGCTTGGGAGGCGGAGGCAGGAGGATCGCAAGTTCAAGACCAGAGGCAGTCTGCGTAATTTAATGAGACCCTATCTCAAAAAGTTGGGAGAAGGACCTGGTAATCCACTCCCAAGGCAATCCCGAAACAGTCAGCCATTGAAAACCCTGTGAGGGTCGCTATGAGTCAGATACTGACTCGACAGCACCTAACAACAACAAATCTCAAAAAGTAAAAAAAAAAAAGGGCTGAGGGTGCAGCTCAGTGGTCCAGCACTTGCAGACCATGCAAGTGTGAGGCCCTGGGTTCGACCCCCAGAACCGGGAAAAAAAAAAAAAAAATCTCTAAATGCCCGTGGCCTTGCAGGCTCCTGGCTCTGCACAGGCCCTGTATCCTGCCCACCAAAGTGGCCAGGGCGCACAAACCCACAAGGAGGCCTGTGCTCCCACTTACAAAAAGGCGCAGGTGTGGCCTGGCCAGCCCTGCCCTTAGCCTGGCAAGGCTGACTACAGCCCAAAGCCAGGAGCGAGGCCGGCACTTCCGGGAGTGGAGCCCCGGGCAGCAGGAAGGGGCCGGTTCCCTCAGCCAGGAGCCGGCAGCACAAGCCCCTCCTTTACAGGCTGGAGACTCCGGGGCGAAGGTGAGGCCTGGGAGCCGCCCTGCCTGACGTGGCCCTGCGTGGCCACCTGGTGGATCCACGTGCTGCCCGGCGGACTTTCAGACCCTGTCCTCAGGTTCACTGAAATGTGGACACAGTGACGCCTCCAAGGTTACCCTGGACTCAGGTCCCAAGGCTCAGCACAAAGCCCCCGCTCCAGTGAGAAGGGAAGGCTGACGCCAGCGCAGCCTCGGGTACTGAGGGCCTTGGGGATCAGAGGGCGAAAGAGCCTCTGTGACGGAGCTGGACCCTGCGATTTACAGATGGGGAAACTGAGGACTGGGGGCAACAGATAGGCCCCTTGGCAGCACGGCCCCTCCCCAGAAAGGGCTCTGGGAAGCAAGCCCAAGCCCCTAATGCCCTTCTGTGAAAGCGCAGCAGAATGTGAAACCGGAGGAGAACACGTTTCCCACGTTTCCTCTGTCCCTTCCCCCTGACCCAGGGGTCCAGTGTGTTACTTAGTTTCTTTGCACAGAACATTTTAACACATTTTTTTATTTTAATCCTCCAAAAACAGGAAGAATTTTGTAGGCAAGTGCACGGGACATTTTCATCTTAAAAACATTTACACAAAGCTAAAGGAGTGACTAGATGGGGGGAAAGGCAAATTCAGTTTGTTGTTGTTAGGTGCCGTCAAGTTGTGCCCAACTCATAGGGTTGTTTTTTTTTTTTTGGGTTTTTTTTTGGTACTGTGGGTTGAACCCAGGGCCTTGCGCCTGCATGCTCTGCAAGTGCTGGACCACTGAGCTGCACCTCAGCCCATTTTTTTTTTTTTTTTTTTTACTTTTTGAGACAGGGTCTCGCTAAATTACGCAGACTACCTCTGGTCTCGAACTTGCGATCCTCCCGCCTCCGCCTCCCGAGCTGCTGGGATTACAGGCCCGACTCATAGGGTTTTCAATGGCTGACTGTTTCGGGATTGCCTTGGGAGCGGGTTGCCATGTCCTTCTCCCATGTTTGTGGTGCTGGGAATGGAACTCAGGACCTCAGAGACTGCAGAGTGGCGCTCTAGCAACTGAGCTAACTCCCAGCCCAAATCCAGCTTAGCTCATGCGCCAATGTTAATGAGGCCAGTTTTGACAAATGCCCCAGGCTGTGTGAGCCCCTGACCTCAGGGAGACGGGTGAAAGGTATACAGAAAACCCTGTGCCACCTTTGCCATGCTCTTGTGAATTTAAAACTCCTTTTAGAAATGACCCATAGCGGCTGGGCGCGGTGGCGCACACCTGTAATCCCAGTGGCTTAGGAGGCGGAGACAAGAGGATCGCAAGTTCCAGACCAGAGGAAGTCTGCGTAACTTAGCAAGGCCCTGTCTCAAAAAGTAAAAAAAAAAAACAAAAAGGGCTGGGGGTGCAGCTCAGTGGTCCAGCACTTGCAAAGCATGCAAGCACAAGGCCCTGGGTTCAACCCCTGTTGTTGTTGTTGTTGTTGCTAGGTACCGTCGAGTCGGTATCCGACTCATAGCGACCCTCACAGGGTTTTCAATGGCTGACTCTTTCGGGATTGCCTTGGGAGTGGATTGCCAGGTCCTTCTCCCATTTTTGTGGTGCTGGGAATTGAACTCGGGACCTCAGAGACTGCAGTGCAGCGCTCTACCAACTGAGCTAAATCCCAGCCCGGGTTCAACCCCTAGTACTGCAAAAAAAAAAAAAAAAAAAAAAAAAAAAAAAAAAAAAAAAAAGAAAAAGAAATGACCCATACCCCTAGCACTGCAAAAAAAAAAAAAGAAAAGAAAAGAAAAGAAAAAGAAATGACCCATAGCTATTCGTGAGCTCCCCCATTATACTAGCCTCATGGTAACACCCCCAAAGGCCTTTTGGAGACTAAGCAACACCGAGATCTCCCCAAGCAGGCTGAAAACAGGGATTTGGAAGCACAGAGAAGTGGAGAGCACGCATTACTGACACCCTAAATGCACAGTTACTTGGCATATGAGCGGCAAGGCTGGGTAAGGAGACGTTAAGAAAGGGCGTGATAGCACAGGGCAAACATGGGCAATGTGCAACCCACCCTGGCTCTGAGCCAGCTTGTCCTCAGAAGGTTCCCCTTCCTTAAAACTTCCACTTATACCCAATCTGTTAGAAGATTTCAGCAATCAAGTCACCCAACGCGATGGAAAGACCAGCCTGGCAGCTCCTCCTGGGGACCACTGCCACTCTGCCTCCTGCCCATTTCGCCTCCCTGCTGAAACGCTCAGCTATTCTTAACAACCAAACTGGCCCAGGCCAAGGCCAGGCAAGTCTCGGTGACCAAGACAGCCTGTCGCTCTGTTTCAGACCAACAGGACGACACTTCTGCCATCACTAGAGGCAAGGCTCTGGTCCACCCTAATCTCCTCTCTGTGGTGGCCATGTTCTTAAAATTCTCCAGCCTAGATTCTGGGTGCCACGTGTAGATTCTCCAAACAGTGGCTGCCTGCTTCTCCTCTAATCATCTTTCCTACTCTCAGGAACCCTCCGCAGGCTCCTTGCCCACCCCTACTGCGCTCTGAAACAGTGTCTCCCGAGACATTTTCTCTCAGGAGTCCTACCTTACCTCATGGTCAATGGGTTTAAAACTGAACTTACTGAAAAACAAAGTAACATAAATGAAAACCCAGCTTCCACTCCCCACTTCCTGCCTCTATCCCCTCTCCATTCCCTCATCCTGAAGCCTTGGCTTCTCAGATGCCCTCTCTGTTCACTCCACACATCCAGCCGGCCAGGAATAGGCGAGTCCTACCTCTCTCCAGGCCCTGGGGAGATGTGGCCAGAATCATCGCCCTTGCCTCTTCCACTGTGGTCACTATAGGCCCTTTACAGCACCATACCCCTCCCAGGACAAAAAGCCAATGATGGCTCCCCACTGTGTACTCGGTCAACCTTTAACTCCTTCTTAGGGCTTAGGGCTTATGAGGTGCTGGGTCCTTCCCTACAATTCCAATCCAACCTTCCGTCCACCCTGCATGCACCCTCCCACAGTTACTGTGACACCTTCTCAGGGGGGTACTTACATGCCCCCATGTCACAGCTGAGCGAGCCCAGACTTAGATCAGTGAGCCTGGGCTAAGGGTGTAGTTCAGCGTTAAAGTGCTTGCCTAGTGTGTGAAAGACCCTGAGTTTGATCCCAACACCCCAAAACAAACAAACAAAAGACCAAGAGAACAGTTGGGTAATTCTTCTTAGATCCCAAGGCTGTTCCGTGACGACATTCAAACCCAAACATCACACTTGTTTCCCAACATGGTCCCACTGGACTCCAGCCCGGCCTATTCCCACACTGCTCTTCTGACCCGAAATATTCCTTTCTAAAGGAATATTCACATTCCTTTAATTCCTTTCTAAAGGAATATTTTGGGGCTGGGATTTAGCTCAGTTGGTAGAGCGCTGCGCTGCAGTCTCTGAGGTCCCGGGTTCAATTCCCAGCACCGCAATAATGGGAGATAGGGCCTGGCAATCCACTCCCAAGGCAATCCCGAAACAGTCAGCCATTGAAAACCCTGTGAGGGTCGCTATGAGTCGGATACCGACTCGAAGGCACCTAACAACAACAACAACAACAAAGGAATATTTATATTCCTTTAATTCCTTCCTAAAGGAATATTCTTCCAAGCCATCTAAACTCTCGCATTTAGGCTCACCCTTATGTCCCGCCTTTTCCATGAAGCGTTCCCCC
>VMDO01033207.1:0-18197 GCA_007922755.1 Pedetes capensis
CCTTCCAACCTGGGGGCCTCATTTTCCGGCACTATATCTGACAGTGTTTCTTTGCTATCCATAGGGTTTTCAATGGCTAGTTGTTTTGGGAGTGGCTCGCCAGGTCCTACTCCCTAGTCTGTCTTAGTCTGGAAGCTCAGCTGAAAACCTGTCCACCTTGGGTAACCTTGCTCATGTCTAAGGTTACAGTGGCAGAGCTGTCAGCCTCATCGCAACACGCGAGCCCCCATGGCAAACTGACAGACATGTGGGGGCTCTGATGGTAAAATAATTAATACAAGGATGCATATATAGCATAAGAAAAAGAGAAGGAGAATAGAAAGAGGGAAAAGAGTAAAACAAGGAAGGAAGCAAATAAAAATTAAAAAAAAAAAAAAAAAACCTCACGCATACCCGCTCCCACCCACGTATAAAATCGCTTATAGTCAGGTGCGGTGGTATACAGATGTGCCTTTAATCACTTGGAATTTTCATTTTTGACAACTGTTTACAAATACATATAATAGTTTTTTCACTGAAAATATGATTTCCTATAAACAAAACATGGAGTTCAACTAAACAAAATATATTTTCTATAGGATATAAATGATTTTAAAGAAGAGAAACTTGTAATGCACTCTTAGACACCTTAGTCAACTGTTATTGTGGATAATCGTGCATGAAATAAAGCATTTCAAGGAAATTTTTAGTGGAAACTATTTTTCAAAAATTTCCCTAATCTTGGTCTTCTGGAAACTGTTTATCTTTGTGATCCCCATGTACTTGTTTATGGTGGATATTAAAATATCAGCAGAATTGTTATTTACTAGAAATTCACTTTCAAGAAACATATGAAATGGAAGTTAGGGAAGTGTTTTGGGTATTCTTCTAGTTCCAGGAGAAAAAATTTCATAAAAGAGAGGTACAAGTGCAGGACAGAGGTAGGAATAATATAGAAAGACACTTCCTACTTTCTTCAAAGCAATTGTGTTCCATCAATAAAGCACCTTTTTAGTTCAAGCAATTTAAACTTTAGCTTCTGTTATTGCAAGTAAGATTCCCAATGAAGAAAAACTTTCAAAGTCACATTCTGGTATTTGAAGAAAATGAAGAATTTGTGTGAATACACAAAGACATAATTGTACTAGAACATTATCTTTTTCCCTTCTATTCTGCTTTCTTTGAGCTGGTTGTGATAAGAAAGCTGGTCCTATACTAAAATAGAGACTTTACTTTGGCCAAAAAACTGTGTAAGTTCATTATGTAGAGACTAATAAGATCCTACCAATGAATACTTCAAGTCACTGACACCCATCCTCAGGGTTGCACTTTGAAATTAATAGATCTGTAGAATAATATATGACTATAATGTACTCCACATAAGGGGGAATAATTGTAGGAAGAAGGGAAGTGTGTTATCAAAATATGAATATTGATAGCCCACTGAAACAATTGATGATTTTTGAAGGAGAAATGCATGATAATAGCATACATGTTGCAAGGTATTTTGCTTCAGATGTTTCTCTATAACCCTTACATGAAGTTTTCTGAAGCTAAGTAGACACACAGTAATTATTCCACATCCTTCAATCTACTTTCTTCTTTTTTTTGATGCCCATCACCTTTTTAAAGGATATAATATTTTGAGGATACAGGTATACTGTGAAGGCATTTCCTATTTTTGTTAAATTCCGTACTATTTCTGAACACTTGGTTTTTGAATGTTCAATAAACTAGTTACGTATGCATTTATTCATATATGTAATTGCACAGAGCAATGTTGCTTAGTAATATTGTATAAGATTTATAGAGGGACTATTATATTCAGGTAGTCTTCTATGCACTGCTGATGTACTATTTTACTTAGTCCTTACAAATCAGGATAAGGTGTGTACTTCTGTCATCTCTATTTTGCAAATTAGGAAAATGAGATAAAATTAATTAAACAACTTTCCTGGGATCTCATAAACACACTACACTACACTCAGCACTTCTCATAGTCAGTTCAATGGATTAGGAGACCTGAATCCCAGTACTGACTCTACCATGTCATATCATGATACCTCTTAGCCTAGTTTCCTGTCTGGTACATGCAATCAGATCTACCTCTTTGAGGTGTGGAGGTTTATTTAATTGTAGCATTGTTTACTTGGCTGTATGAGCAGAGCACATTAATTAATCAATATAGTTTTATTGACTTTGACATATACATCAAATGTTCTCAACTTGGGGTTGCTGGTAAACTAAATTCGAGTGTTATGCATGAACATCTATGCTTTTTTGTGGATAGGTGGTCAGTATAATACTATCTAAGATCTAAAACATTCAAAGAGATATGTTATCTGTTGTTAGGTGCTGTTAGGTTGCGTTCAACTCATAGTGACTCTGTGTATAACAGAGGAAACACTACTCAACACTGTGCCATGCCCAACATTATTGCCAGTGCTTCTTGGCTACTCATAGGGTTTTAAGTGGCAGACTATTTTGGGAGCGAGTTGCCAGGTCCTTCTCCTTAGCCTGCAGTACCTGGTATTCCCAAGGTGGTCTCCTATTCAAGGACTAACCAGGCTGACCCTGCTTAGCTTCCAAGATCAGATGCTAGGGTGCTATGACTATAGACTCAAAGAGATATAGGATAGATAAACATCTAATTTGTCCTTTAAACAAGGAGGTCTTCAAAAATAAACAGGCATTATTATTAATTAAACTCAGACACCAGGTATAAACCAGAATATATGATCCTCCAATAAATGACTGATGAAAATACACTTCTCAGAGTTTTAGTTTGCTTTTATATACAAATGAAGAAGTCAAGTAAAATGATCCCTCAGGGGATCAGTTATAGGATTGTATGACTTTTCTCAGTTAAATTTAAATCCTACTGGCTCCATAATCCTCATGAGATCATCTAAGGCTTCCTCTTCCTATCTGTCATTTGAGAGAATAAACCACGTTTACCATTGTATTTAGCTAAAATATGATTAGGAAAGCAAATGTGAAATGACAACAAAGAAAGAAAATAAAAATGCAAATATGAATGTGAATGGATTTTGGACTATTCTGTTATATATCATTCAGGATGCCACATTCATCCATTTGCATGGAGAATTATGAGAGAATGGTGCACTATTTTTTCAAAGTCCAGAAGAGCAGCATATTCATATCAGAGTAGAAAGATTCAGATGTTCACTTAAGTACAGATTGGTAAGGCCTTTTGTCTAACTCTGAGCGTGATTTGGCAAGTGTGCACCTGCTGTAAAACAGCATTACAATAACAATAACATACTGTGCCCTTCTAATGGTTAAGAATCTTTAGTGACAAAAGTCCTAACTTTTATGGTGCATTATAAGATAGTATTGTTATCTTGTGTGTATTGATGAGATTCTATTTATATGTACTTTGTTCTAGGACCTGTGTCGTCTCTAAATATACCATCAGATTCCTCCAGGACTTTGAGTTTGTGGTAAGGATAAACATAAACCAGTGTCTGGAATGAAACATTTCAAAAAATATTTATTGGATTGAAGGAAGAGAAAATTATAACATTCCATAAGAAACATAAACAAAGAAGGAGTAATGTTAAATTCTCTTTTTGCTTAAGCTTTATGCTAATACTTCTGTCATTGCATGTATAAAACATTATGGGCTGAAAGTTTGATTTGGAACATGTTCCCAGAAAGTCATGTTGTTTTCTTTTTAAATTATGGTAAAATAAACATACAAAAAAATTTATCATTTTAACAATTTAGTGGTATAAAATACATGTAGATGTGCAGCCACCACCAAAATCTAGTTTCAGAATTTTCAAAAAATTTTTTTTTCTCTAATGGGAGATTGAACCCAGATCCTGGGCAAGTACTCTACCACCAACCTGTATCTACAGCCACATTAAAATTTTCATTTTGAGACAGAGTGTTGCTAAATTGCACAGGGTGCCTCTGGCTTCAAACTTGCAAACTTCCTGCCTCTTTCTCCAGAGTCACTGGGATTATAGGCATGTGGCACAGCAGACAGTTAGTTCTGGAACTTTTCACCACCCCAAATGGAAACCTTGTCCTCATTAATCAGTCATTCCCTATTCTTCCTCCCCCCTAGCTCCTGACAATCACAAATCTATTCTCTAATTCTTTGAGTTTTCCTACTCTAGATGTTTAGTATAAATGGAATCATGTAATCTGTGGTTTTTTTTATCTACCTCCTCTGATTTAGCATGGATTCAAGGCTCATCCAATTTGTATGCTGTCAGTATTTTCTGTCTTTTCATGACTGACTAATATTCCTTATTACAGATATACCAAATTTTGTTTTTCCATTCACCTTTTGATGGATATTTGAGTTGCTTCTAGCTTTTGGCTATTATAAATAGTGCTTCTATGAACATTTGTGTACATACTTTTGTTTGAACACTTTTAAAAATTGTTTTGGACATATATGTCACAGTAGAATTTTCTGGGTCATAGGGTAATTCTATTTAACTTGTTAGAGAGGGACTGTCACATGTTGCTATCTTAACTAAATACTATATACTGTGTGATAGATATTGCTACTACCCATCAATAGTCATGATCCTTTTCTCATAGTACAGAGTTGCTCCTGGTAAGCAGGTGCCCAGTCAAATGTTTCCCAGAACACTGGCAAGTAGGTGAGGCTGTGTGACTCATTCTTGCCCGTAGAATCTAAATGATGTGAAGAAGGACATAATTATGAGATAGCAGGGGTGTCTTCTGCAGTCTCTGTCTCTCCTTATTCAGGTTGATGTGAATGAGTTCAGCAACCCTGGAAGTCACAAGTGGACAGTGGTAGAGATATTAGATATCAGGGCCTTGGTACCAGAATCATTGCTGGAGGACTCTGTCCTTGATAAAAAAAAATACCATTGTTAAATTTTACATGAGTAATAGGTAAACTTTTATTATCTATGAGCCATGACATATACTGGGCTTTGTTTAATTCAAAAGTTAGCTTTATCTTAAAGAACACAAACTGTGAGTTAAAAAAATATGAGGATTACAAGGGTGATAAAAGAGTCCTCTGCAGTTTCTTTCTGCCCTCAGCTTTTTCCTTCTGGTTCTAATTGTTAAAGTATTGTTGAGGAGCTTGGAGAAGGTCAGAAAACTCATCTGAACAGGATCTTAAGGGGTGAATAGGCTAATCAAACACAATTTATGGGGTAGTAAATTCTAAATATGTTATCATAGTGTGTGCCTCAGTAGAATACCTCCTGATAGATTTTCAGAAACTAAAAGTAGTGGGATATTTCAGAGCTTGGAAGGGTATTGATGTTGGATGGGAGGATGGGGTTAGGGGGAGGCAGAGAAATCCAGAGGGTGTATGAAGGTCAGAATACTGCAATTTAAAGTTGACACTTTTCCCCATGAGTGATGGGGAAGCCAAGTGTCCTAATTTGATCTAGGTTATGGCTTTGGTTATATTCTAGAAATGTTGCTTATTTTGGGGGCTAGTAAGGCTCTCTTCTGTGACAATAGCACTTTGGAGGGTTAGTACTGAAGTATCATAAAAAAAGCAGAGACTACAGGTTAGGAGAGCTGTTCAACCACTTGTAGAGACATGAAAATATCCTAGTCCAAGCTCGATTATTGGAGAGTCTTTCACAAAGGATCCATGGATGTAGCTACTGCCATCAGCCCCTCTTCAGTAAACATTGCAACCACACACAGGAGAGGGTAGAGAGCATATTTTCTGGGGAGTCTGGAGATATTAAGCTAGAATCTTTCCTTTGTCCTGAGAAGGTTGTTTTTTTTTTATCACTGTGATAGACTAGAGAGATTTGGGATATACCATAATATGTTCCTATAAATAGGTCTTTTGGAATGATGTTTTAGACACATGGAGTGAAATACAAAAAATAATAAAATTACCTGCTTGTGTCTGATTCTAAGCAATCATGTCTCTAGTCCTGAGATAGGTTAGTCCAATTTGCCAAGCAGAAGATACCAATGTGAAGCTCCTTGCTCATCTCAAGCTACCTTGAATTTAGTGTCATCTCTTAGAGTTAGAATCAAATTTGCCTGAGATTTTTGATCTTCTTCATAATAGCAGATGTCCCCATTGCTCATATAATGGCATATATTTAAAACTATTGTATCATGGTAAGTTTACATGGGGCTGGGGTTTAGCTCATTTCATAGAGTGCTGCTTTGTGCTCTCTGAGGCTCTGGGTTCAATCCTCAGCCCTGCAAAGATGAGAGAAGGACATGGCAATCTACTTCCAAAGAAATCTCAAAATAATCAGGCATTTAAAACACTATGAATAACAGAGAAGCACTGACGTAGTGCTGGGCATGGCACAGTGTTGGGGAGTGCTTCATTCTGTTGCACATAGGGTCCCTATGAATCTGACCGGACTTGATGGCACCTAACAACAATAAACAAGTATACATAGTATGTTCCTTACTGGTTTAGGGACAGTACAATGGTATTCTTTCTTTAACAAATGTATTGAACTTTATCCCAGCAGTAGCTTTTTATCAACTTTCATCATCATAATTTAACTTCTCAATTATTATACTTCCAGTTGGACTTTACTAAAGTATTACTTTCTTTCTTTAATGACACAAGATACAATTTGCATTTTTCTTTTTTAATGCATCCTTAAAACCCGTATTTATTTTGCCTTAGAAACCATTTGTCCTTTATCTTTCCAACAAAAATATTTGAGGTTTAATTAAAACCATCAAAAATGCTGTTAAAAGATTATTAGTAAAAACACCTGTTGCCAATATTACAGAGTATTATTTTCTCTAGAGTGCAAAGGAGGCTTCAGTTTGTGGAAATGTGAGTTATGTGTTTTATGTAATTATGTTGCTGAATTTTTGCCAGGGTTTGGAAATTTTTATCCATGAATTTCAGGAACTGCTCACTTTTGACAGTCTGAGTAGTGGTGTGCACAAGTGAACCAGGTACCTTATGATTTCTGAATACACTTGAATTTGAGATTAAGTCTTCACTAGAAATTCACCTTTAATTTAAAATCAGATCATTACTCACCATTGCATTCCTGCCACATCAAAACAATGCCAGATCTCTGCTGTCCACAGCACATTTGTGACTTACCACTGGAAGGAGCTAGTGTAAAGATATTGAAAGAACACACCCGTAGATGGGTAGCAATATGGTTAAAAATGACATAGAGGAAAATGATGAAAAGGGGTGGGTGTTGAAAAAGAAAGACCGATCTTACCTTCTGAAAGACAGGGACTCAGGTTTGAAATTGCATGGCACTAAGATACATAAGATGATTTTTAAAATTTGAGATATGGAACTTGTGTGTGAAAGTCATAAGACAATAGTTTGAAAGCCTGTCATTTCCTTTTATTTTGCTTGCATCAAAGATTCAAAAGGGAAACAATAAAAGAGAAGAGGAACAAATCAGAGGCCATTACTTTAAGTTAGAGAACTTTTAAATCTTTATAAAGAAGATCTCAGAAGAAGAGATTAGCCATAAATATTTAACTCTTCAGTGGCCAAATGTTGCAATCTTCCTATTTTAAACAGAGATAACATTTATTTAGCTTAATTGCAAAAGATTTTTCGTAGCCAATTGATGTGACTATGATATGATATGACTAAGTATGAGAATACAGGCAGAAGTTAAAATTAAAGTTGAACTGACTCTAAAAATACTTCTACTTTTTTTGAGAAAGGAACAAAAAAGATATTCTGTAAACATTGTTGATAATAAATGCTAGTCTATTTGTATAATTAGAAGTTTCTTCCCAGTTTCTAAATGAGCACAACTATTTTGATCTTCTTCATTGATAATAGGTTCACTAGTCAAAAAAATTACTTATGAAAGCCCTTGCTTATTCTCTCTGCATAAAGGTTTAATTCATAAAACATAAAGAGAAGTACAAAATTGGTAACTTTTGAGTTATATTGACAAGTTATATAGCTCAAATCATGAATAATAGCCTAAACACTCATTGGATTTCCTTGCTCCTGGTTATTAATAAGGCAGAAAAGCAAACAGAAAAATTCTAGATTCCTCAGAGTTTATTAGTAGCCTGAAGCTGTCTTCATGGTAAAGTTCACACACACACACACACACACACACACACACTGATTAAGAATGAGAGGGAGACAGAGACAGAGACAGAGACACAGAGAGAGAGAGAGAGAGAGAGAGAGAGAGAGAGAGGAAAGGAGAGAGAAAGGGAGGGAGGGAAGCAGAGGGAGGGAGAAGGGAGGGAGGAAGGGTTTTGAGGATGTGGTGTCTTTCAAGTACCATTCTATTTTAGGTATACCATTCATTTCAATAATAATTTTAGAAATCAAATTATTTCTTATAGGTCCAGATCATGTAGCCATTATCTTCTGGAAAATGGTTAAATTTTTGACAGAAATGGTAATTCCAAAAAGTAATCTCGAGGGAGTGAGTGGTGGGGAGAGAAGGTGAAAAAGACACATTAATTCCATTTGAGGAAGGAAAACAATTTAGATTGATCTTCTCTTACAGGTTTATGATTTTTCCTTAGTTTATGAACATTCCATTTTGTTGAACTTACCCACTTCTGAAATGATTTGCTCTCAGAAAATTTAAAAGATTCCATATAGCATACCTTAGGAAATGTTTTGTTACATAAACTAGCTCGTAATTTTTTTCCTATGAGCTAATGAAGGCTCTTGTTGTTGTTGTTGTTGTTGTTGTTGTTAGGTACTGTTGGGTTGGATCCAACTCATCAACCCTATGTATAACAGAATGAAACCCTGCTTGACACTGTGCCATGCCTGGCACTATGTCAGTGCTTCTCTGCTATTCATAGGGTTTTTAATGGCTGATTGTTTTGGGAGTGGGCTGCTGCGTCTTCCCAAGCCAACAGCACCCAGTATCCCCAGAGGTCTCTCACCTAAGTGCTAACCATGCCCAACCCTGCTTAGATTCTAAGATCAGATGGATCGGATGGCAGAGGGCTATGGCTGTAGACAGAGAGGTCTGTTTAAAATACACACAAATGTGTGCACATGCTGATTGTATGATGCAATTTGACTAAGAGCTGCATGCCCTCTTGTTGCTCAACACTAACATCTTTTGGAGTAATTGTTTATTTGTTTTCAAATTGTTCTTTAATGTAGATTCTGCTATTCTATATAACATCATTTTGAGTAGAATGAATGATATAAAGAAAAAATAAATTATGACTTAAGCCTTCACATTTCTTGGAGATATTGAAATATGTTGAAAGTTAATCAGGAAACCAAGTGGGGGATCCTTCAGTTTTTGTCTTACTTTGCATAATTATTAGCATAGTTATCTTTGAAACCACATTATTGTACTTTTCTAATCTCTCATATTGGAATATATCCCTTCTCATCTCCTTTTTAGAACTACTTTTGGAATTTTTCTGTTTTGACTTTTATAATTGAAATAGATAAATGTCATGGTAAGCAAAACTAATGTTATTCTCTTCCTTGCATCTTTATCAATGTTAACACAAATAAGTTATTACTTTACAGAAGCAAAATTCTGATATCTCATTGGAATTTATTAACCCACTTATGAACGATTTATATGAAATACCGGCAGCTTTACATGCATCATCACATCGATCTGTAGGATTTCTTTACATAATTTTCTGGCTTGTTGAGTGATAGTCCCTATCAAACTACTCAAGCATCTTTCTCCCCAAACTAAGGATGGGGTTGAAGATAAAGACTTTACCAGATAAAGGCTGACTATTCCTCAGTAAAGAGTTTGTGGGCAGCCCATTCCTCTACTGGAACCCTAATGTATAACTGAGTATAGGAAGGAAAATATGAAAATGGCTGTCCTGAAAAGTAAAGTGATTTGTAGAGAAAGGGCAAAGTTTTATTTATTTCCAGTGATCTCTAAAGTAATAGCTATAAGACCATTTATCAAAATTGAGTTTTGACTTTTGCATCAGGAGAAAGATCTATATTAGCAATCCTTTTTCATTATGCTCTGTTTATTGGTTGGAGTTCCAGTGCTATGTGTATGGTCATGAAGTCAATTCCTATTTCAAAGCACTTGGAAATGATTTCTTGTAGTACTTTGCCAAAAGAATAACTCCTTTTGTGTATGCTTAGATATTTGCATTGTTTTCTCATTCAGCTCCAAAAATAGATGCAGCATGATTTGCAAACCCAAATACCAAAAGTGTCCCTCAGAAATGGTGAATTATAACAAAACTTTAAAACACTAAATTCAGGGGAAAAATACTTCCATGAAATCACTGAGACTTGGCATCAAACTCTGCCCAGTGGCAACTCATCTTTTAAGGGAGTCATCATTCCAATGAGTATATTATCTTTTGAGCTGAATATGTATTTCTGCATTTTGGAGGTCAGAATCCAGGGTTATCAAAGTCAGAAAGACATCAGTTAGACCCTAACTTGACACAATGAGTTTCTAGAAAAAGAAATGCCAATATGTTCCCAGGAAATAATTCCAGAATAGGATTAAGAGCATTGATTGTGCTCTGATATCTGACACAAAGTAGCTGTGGGAACTTTTTGTTAATCTCTTCACCTTTGTGGATTTCAGGATTCACATTGTTGAAGAAGAGATCAGACAATCTATGAGTAGAAAGTTCTTCACAGATCTGCTGCATTATAATCAGTGGGCATTTCCTTATTCGTGTCCATACTGGTGGGAATAAAAGAATGATCTCCATGACATGTACTCAAGATCCAAATCTCTTAGAATTTCTCATGTATACTCAAATACTTCAGGGATCTGGAAGATCACTGTTTATTGAGAAAGTAGCTTAAAATTGTTGTTGTTGTTGTTAGGTGCCATTGAGTCAGTGTCTGACTCATAGCAACCCTATGTACAATAGGCAAAACACTATTGTCAGTGCTTCTCGGCTATTCATAGGGTTTTCAATAGCTGATTGTTTTTTGGGAGTGGGTTGCTGGTTCCTTCTCCCAAGACTACAGCACCTGGTGTTCCCAGGCAGTCTCCCATCCAAGTACTAACCAGACCCAACCCTGCTTAGCTTCTGAGATCTGCCCAGATCGGATGCCACAGTGGTATAGTTGTAGGCAGCTTAAAATTAGCTTCTCTAAATTCTGTGTGATTTCCATTACATCTATGTACACACATTTATCAGTGTGCTTTTTCAAATGCCCTAATTATTTCACATAGACTAGTCCTGGAACCAGGGGCTGGGATTTAGCTCAGTTTGTAGAGTGCCACTCTGCAGTCTCTGATCCCGAGTTCGATTCCCAGCACCACAAAAATGGGAGAAGGACGTGGCAACCCACTCCCAAGGCAATCCTGAAACAATCAGCCATTGAAAGCCCTATGAGGGTCGCTATGAGTCGGACATGACTCCATGGCACCTAACAACAAGTCGTGGAACCAAGACATTCACATAAGTATCTCCATAGGAATCAGTCACCTGGCAGCTGGTTCCATTGCATATACTGAACCATCTCCAAGAGTAGCATATTCTCTAGGTACTAAAAAATAACTAAAGAAATAAAGAATTTATAGTACTTGCTTTTTGACTTCTCTATGAATAACTTCCAAAGAATGAACAGTCAATGCAGTTGTATATATGACTTGATATTAATGTGGCTGATGCTATTTCTAAAATAGTCACAAAAAATCAGTGGCCCTGACTTTTTACTCAGGATGGTGTGGTGTCAGAGTGCCTGACCCCTGACACTGCAGGGGACTGGTGAGGTGCAGAGGACAGAATCAAGGACAGTTGGCCTCGGGATGCCTTTAGAAGCACAACTCTCTTTATCTTACAGCACTTAAAAGTGCTGCAGCTCAAAGTGTTATACAGCTTTGGGGGGTTGCTTAACCACAGTGGTAGTCTCTGACAATCTCTGTCCTGGGTCTGGCGATGGTGTGGCCTCTGCAATGACAGGCAGTCTTCTCTCTTGATCTGGATGATGATGTGGCCCATCTGCAGTGGAGTGGCAGCATCATACAGAGCAGTGAGCAACCTCTGCTTATATACTCTTTAGGTGCCCACTCCAATATGGCCACCATCAAATCAGGAAGTGGCATGAGGGGATAGGGATAGGCACAACCAATGAGGAGCTATATTCTAATTTGTGGCAAAATAGGATGTCACTTTCTGACCAATCAGGGGATATTCTTTAGTGGCCAATCAGGGGGCAGGGTCAGAGCAGGAGCAACCAATCAGGTGGCAGGGGGTCCAAGAAGGCAGGGGCCATCTTGGCTTGCTTGAGGCCAAGAAGACCCAGATGTGGGACAAAAAGTCACTGGGAGCCATCTTCCCCTGGAGGATAGACATCTGTCCTCCAGGCGGGCTAGATACACCCCTATCCCAACCATATTTCCTCTCTATTATCTGGAGATCCCATAATATTCCCTACAGTGTGGCAATATATTTTACTCTCCCGTGATTGTACACCCATCTTCTCTATTCCAATTAACCTAGCCTAGGTGAGACCAAAACATGTGACCTAGAACTTTGAGATTTCCACTCACTTTGTCTTTTCCCTGAATTCTTCCATCCAAGCACCATGTACACTTACAGCTTTATCTGCTACTCAGGCACTGTATGTTATGCACCTAGGTCAAGTAGATGCCTTTGCAGCATTCATTATCATATATTCACTTCTGTGAGTCCAAATTTCTTCAGCCTCAGGATGTTTCCTCTCCATCAGTAACCTTTCATTCTTCCTTAGAAACCCAGCATAAATCTCACCTGCCCTCCTGAAAGTCACTCTATTATCCTTAATTTCTCTGCAAAGATTACATTTTTTCTGTGAGGGCAAATTCTATTCTGTATCTTGTTCTTCTTTTTTAATTTCTGTCCTAGAGATTATACCTAATGCCTTCAGCATGATGCTTGGCAAGTACTCTGTCACCGAGATGGACCCCCAAACTCCTGTTAACTTGATTCTCAGTGATGTTCAGTAGTATTCTTTGCAAAAAAATTATGACACTAAGTAATGAGTTTGATCCTAAGTGAATAACTGTGGTTGGGGAAAATATTTGCTTTAGGATATATTCAGAAATCACACACACACACACACACACACACACACACACACACAAACACATACCCCCCACACAAAGTAATAGCAAAATATCTCAAGTAAAAGGATAAATAGGAATTTTGGCATTATTACTGGTAGCATTATTTCATCATCATAATTAATTAAAGATTTCAAAAATGCTAGTTTTGCCTTGTTAAACAGTTAGGTCATCATATACTTAACTTTGAAATAGTCCTGTACTAAGCATTCACAATCAGATGTTAGATTTTATGTTTAACATAGACAGACAATGTATAAGTGGAAGGATGTGTATGTATGTGAGATAGCCAAAGGCAGTTACACACCTGAAATAGGGAAGTAAAATGGTTAAAAGGAACATGTCATTTGCCAGGTAGGCAGAAGGTAATGTATAAATGACTGACAATCCAATTAGAGCGTTCTTTTTAGGGAAAAAAGTGTGGCAGAGTAGAAAGTTATGAACTACATAACACACCATGACAAAAATTCCCAGGGCAACCAGTACCATTCCATTTTCAAATATATGTATGAGAAAAGCCATGAATAATGGATTTCATATAACATCTTTGCTATGCATTATTTAAAATATTGGCGCTGACTGAAGGTGATCATATCCTTTCTTCTTTACAGTTTTGTGATGTGGTTAATATTCTCTGCTTGTGATATTAGCATAAGGACATGATACTGGACATGTTGCTTTCAAGCCTACAACAGATGATCAGAATTTAGATGGAATTGTAAGCATTTGGAAAAAATCTGTTGCAAAACAATTTTTCAAAAGGAGTCAATATTTATACGTTCTTTTTTCTAAAAGGATGACGTGAAAACAGAAAGGACAGGTGTGTGCTAAATTGTGTTTTGGTTGATTCTCTAGTTTAGTTTTATAGTTTATTCTACATTTAATGTCTCAGCAAAATCTTAGAAAAAGCCCCTCATCATCCCCCATACCTATTCTAATTTAGTGGAAGTTATTTAGGCAAAAGAGAATTAGAATGCAAATGGCCTAATTGTCTGAAAATATCAGACTCTTCAGCCCAAGTTCATATATTTAAACATGCATCTCAGTAGGAAAACATCTTAAGACCAGATGTCAATTTTGGAAGATACTTTATAAGTTATCAAGAAAATTCATTTTATAACAAAGGAAGAGGCTGATGCATACTGGAAATTAGCCTAAGGTACATTCACATTATTTTTTTTCAGCACAACCATATTGTATTTGCTTAACAGTATTTACCAAATGACTAGAATGCTCAAGGTACTATTCTATGATCTGTATATTGTAGTAATATAGAATTTATCAGTCTTGTAGATCAATATTAGATATCATTTCTTCACGGGCTTATTGAAACCAAAGCAAACTAAACAACTAAATTAACAATTGTAAAATTTTTTATAATATATGCTCTTGTAATATCTAATATTATTGATTGTTGTATATATTGAACCCTCATGAGTATGTCACTTGTCATGCTGTGGGGGCTTGTGTGTTGCTGTGATGCTGAAAGCTATGCCCTGATATTTCTGATACCAGCAGAACCACCCATGGTGGACAGGTTTCAGCTAAGCTTCTAGACTAAGACAGACTAAGCAGCCCACTCCTGAAACAATTAGCCTTTGAAAACCTTATGAATAGCAAATATATGAATGTAAATTTATGAATGTCAATTATAATGCTGGAAAATGAGTCCCCTAGGCTGGATTCAAGAACTGACTTAGGGGGAGTTGCCTCCTGAAAGTAGAGTTGACCTTAATGACTGGAATAGAGTAAAGCCCTTGGGACCTCCTTTTGCTGATGTGACACAACTCAAAATGAAAAGAAACATAGTGATTGCAACAATGGGCTCAAACATAAAAATATTGTGTGTATGGCACAGTGTTGGGTAGTGTTTCTTTCTGTTGTACTTAGGGTCACTATGAGTCATATCTGACTCAACAGCACCTAAAAACAACAATAATACATTTTGAAATTGTATCTATTTGCAAGTATTTAACTCTGTTATCTTGTTGTTTTAATATATACACAAACATGTGTTCTAGAACATATGATCTATAATATATAATACAATGTATAATATGTACAATATATGTAATACATATAGAGCATATATTATAGATCATATATGTATATATAAATGTAAAAAGCAACACTTGTAGAGTTAAATTCTTGCATAAAATACCATTTCAGTGCCTGAATCCTGTGTCTACTAAAGGGTGTGAATGTTTATAAGAATAATTTTGATTATTGAAATGGTCTGGGGATTCAGTTTAATATTTCCTCAGTGGTTGCTTCTGTTACATAAAGCATAAGTTCTATTATATAAGTCACAATTTTGTGGATACATAGGCAGATTTAAAGCTGTATGTTACCAGGATTACATGTGTTTCATTAATACCTTTATCTGGAGAACCAAGAACAGTGTTCAAGTATAGTTGATGGTCAAAAATATTTGCTGAATAAATAAATGAGTGAATGTGTGCATATGTGTGAAGTCAGGAGTATGTGTGTGCATATATGATTACTGTTTACTTTAAAATATGGTTGGACTCAGGTTTAAGAGGAATTAGAATGATACATAATAGTATTAATGGAATTATATTTAATATATACATGATAATTGTATATAACAATTGTGACAAAATTACCATTTTTAATGGTTAAGTAAAAACCACATCTTGGGCTGAAAAGCCTTTTTCTTACTTTATCTCATTTATTCTTCACTTTCCATGTAGGTAGATCATTATTCTCATTTTATTTGTTTTTAAAATTAAATTAATTAATTAATTATTTTTTAGGTACTGGGGAATTAAACCCAGGGTCTTGTACTTGCATACTTTGCAAGTGCTGTACCACTGAACTGTACCTCTAGCCCATTTTTTACTTTTCATTTTGAGACAGGGTCTCACTAATTTATACAGGCTGCCTCTGGTCTCGAACTTGTGGTCCGCTTGCCTCAACCTCCCGAGTTGCTGGGATTACAAGCAGGAGCCACCACACCTGGCTTATCATTCTCATTTTAGAACAGTGGATACGAAGCTCAGAGAAGTTGAGAAATTCTGCACAGTGTCTTAATGTGAACTATCAGCAGATTTAGAATTTAAAATGATTTTTTTCTGATGCCCAAAGTCCCACTTTTATAATGTTCATGACATTTCCAATAGTCAGATGCCAGTATGCCCTGCCACAGTGGACCTCAGTATAATAAAAAATGAAAAATGCAAATTTTGTCATAAACTAAATAATTATTAATATTAATGTTACCAGAACCCTAAAAGCCTGCCTAAAATTACTCAGAATAAGTGTATGAGTGTTTGGCTAAGTTTCTTCCTATGGTTGAAAAATTATTTGGTGTAAGGACTTTGATTTTGCCTTCAGGGAGTGGAAATGAACACTCTGCCAAAGAGCTAGCGAGTATTTAAATGTTTTATCTAAATCAAGCTAAAGAAAGAATGTTTACTTTTTACCTTACACACTTTCATTATGATATACATGCAAAATTACACATATAGTAAACATATAGCCCACAGAAGGTGCACAAATTAAACACATTTATGTATTTAGTCTCAATATAAAAAAAATAGAATTTCAACCAGGCACTGTGGTGCATACCTGTAATCCCAGGGACTTGGGAGGCTGTGGCAGGAGATTATGAATTCAAGGCCAGAGGCAGCCTGTAGAACTTAGTGAGACCTTGTTTCAAAATTTAAAAAAAAATTAAATTTAAAATGGGGTGGAGATATAGCTCTGTGGTAGAGCACTTGCAAATTATGTGTAAAGTCCTGGGTTGAACCCCCAGTACCACACACAAACCATAGAATTTTACCAGCACCCCATCAACCACCCTGCCCACATAGTTATTCATATTTTATTTAATTATTCAAATAGAAAGTTTATTATTTCTTATGTTAATGAATATTTGTGTTTTCCAGTGTTTGCACATTGTTTCTATGAATAGTCTAGGACATGTATTTTTAATGAATATATTTACACATTATTGTTTAGTTTATTCTCAGAAGTACAATTACTGGGTCATAAGATATGTGTGGGGCTGGGGTTTAACTAAGTTGGTAGAGTGCAGCTCTGTACTCTCTGAGGCTCTGGGTTTGATCCTCAGCACTGCAAAAATGGGAGAAGGACCTGACAACCCACTCCTGAAAAATCCTGAAACAGTCATTGAAAACCCTATGAATAGCAGAGAAGCACTGACATAGTGCTGGGCATGGCACAGTATTGGGGAGTGTTTTGTTATATTGTACACAGGGTTCCTATGAGTTGGACCCAACTTGTTGGCACAGAACAACAACAACAACACGTGTGTATATTTGATGTACTGGTTACTACCAAATGTTTTCCCACGTGTATTTTGCCACTAGCAATATATGAAAATTTTGTTTGCTCTGCATGCCTGTTTGCACTTCATATTTTTCATCTTTTTGTTTTCTCTTAGGCTGCCATGGGGGGTGTGAAGTAATATTTCATTAAGATTTTAATTTGCATTTCCTCATGGCAAAATGATACTGAACACCTTTTCATATATTTATGGGTAATTATTTTGGAAACCATATTCAAGTATTTGCCCATTTTTCTTTAGAGCTGTCCTTTTGGTATAAGTTGTTGTTAGGTGCCTTCAAATTGGTATCTGACTCATAGCAACCATAATACAATAGGCAGAACCCTATTGTTGTGCTTCTCTGCTATTCATAAGGTTTTCAATGGCTGATGTTTTGGGGAGTAGGTTGCCTGGTCCTTCTCCTAAGCCTATAGCACCTGGTGCTTCCAGGTGGTTTCCCATCCAAGTACTAACCAGGTCCACCCCTGCTTAGCTTCCGAGATCTGATGGGATCGGATGCCATAGTGGTATAGCTGTAAGCTTGGTATAAGTAGTAAGAGTTTATTACTTATATTTGAATACAAGTTCTGTGCTGGAATTAAATATACATACATATATATATATATATATATATATATATATATATATATGTTGTTGTTGTTGTTAGGTGCCTTCGAGTCGGTATCTGACTCATAGCGACCCTCTATACAACAGGGGAAACACTATTGTCAGTGCTTCTCTGCTGTTCATAGGGTTTTCAATGGCAGATTGCTTTTTGGGAGGGGGTTGCCAGGTCCTTCTCCCAAGCCTACAGCTTCTGGTGTTCCCAGGCGGTCTCCCATCCAGGTACTAACCAGGCCCGACCCTGCTTAGCTTCCGAGATCTGACGGGATCGGATGCCACAG
>VMDO01033208.1:0-18194 GCA_007922755.1 Pedetes capensis
ACTATTTCATTCTGTAAGAAATGAGAACTAATGTCTACCAAAAAACCTGTATGTGAACACACATACTGACTTTACTTACAATAGCCCCAAACTACAAACAACCCAGATATCCTTCAATTGGTGAATGAATAAACAAACTGTGGTACATCTGTACCACACAAAACTATTATTTAATAATAAAATAAGAACTACTGAAACAGTAAGTTGGATGACTCGCAAAGAAAAAAAAAATTATACCGAGTGGGAAAAAAAAGCCAGAGTCTAAAAGCAACATACTATATGATTGTACTTAGATAACATTCCTGAAATGACAAAATTCAGAAATGGACACTACAGCAGTAGTTGCAACAGATTTAGTATGAGGCAGCAGGTGGAGTACATGGCTATAAAAAGTCAACAAGAGGGATAACTGTAGTGATGGAATTGTTCTATATCTTGATTTTATCAATGTGAGTACCCTGGCCGTGTCTTTGCAGCAAAGTTTTGCTACATGTTACCAGTGAAGAAAGGGCACATAAAATCTGTGTCATTTCTATCTCTGTAACCTACCTCTCTTCCTTCCTTCCTTCTTCTTTCTTCCTCTTTCTCTTTATCTCTGTCTCTCTCTCCCATCTCCGCTTCTCTCTGTGTGTGTGTGTGGGCGGGGGGGTACTGGGGGTTTGAACCCAGAGCTGCACTCCCAAGTCTCCACCCCCTTTTTTTTAATCTCAAGACATGGTATCGCTGAGGAACACTCTGGCTTTGAACTTGTGATCCTCCTGCCTCTGCTTCCTGAGTGACTGAGATTACAGGTGTGCACCACCACACCCAGCTCTCTGTATCATTTCTTAAAACAGCATGTGATTCTATAGTTATCTCAAAATAAAAACTTTAATATAAAAATGCAGTACTATCATTTAAATCTGTATTTCAAATAATTAAGAAATCATCTTTTAGTATAGGTATGTTCCAAACATGGCATGGGTTATACTGATTTTAGTTATACTAAAAAATGATTCATTATAAGTCAGGTGTGGTGTCACCCACCTATTATTCCTGCATGTGAGAAGCCAAGGAGGAGGATCTCAAGTTCAAAGTCTGCCTGGGCTACACAGCAAAACCTCATCCAAAAAAAAGGAAGGAAGGAAGGAACGAACGAAAGAACGAAACATCTGAAATTCAAATTTAACTAGGAATCTTATATTTTATCTGGCAATACTACTCTTGGCATTAGCCTACAAGATAAAGCAATAATAAAATAAAAGGACACTTAAGGGTTGGCTGAGAATTAATGTGACGTAGAAGCCCCCGAATTCTCACTCTCTACAGCTGGTACATACTCTATCTCACATTTGATCATGACAAACGCGCCCACAACTCCCAACAGAAAAGCAGCATAGAATATAAAACCTAACGGTTTTCCCACAAGAATGAATATTATCCAGATCGTTTCTGCTTCTCAATTTCACAGTTAAAATATCTTTCCCAGGCTGGGCACTGTGGCACATACCTACAATGCAAGCAACACAGAAAGTGGGGGCAAGAGGATCTCAAATTCAAGGCTAGAGGCAACCTGTGTAACTTAGAGAGACCTTACCTCCAAACAAAAAATAAAAAGGGAGGTGGGGGTGCTGCTCGGTGGAAGAACACTTGCAAACTATGTTCAAGGTCCTAGGTTCAGCCCACTAGTACTGTGGGAAAAAGAAAAATTCCCACAAGCACAAAAGAGTAGAAAAAAATATAATTAGGGCTGGGGACATAGCTTAGTGGCACAGCACTTGCTTAGCATTTGTGAGGCCTTGGGTTTAATCCCCAGAACAACAAATAGAAAATTAGCATAGTTTTCTAGAAGAAATTTGGGGTCTCCATTGTAATAAAATCATACTGTAAAAACCACAACTAGCCAGGCACAATGATGCACACCTGCAATTCCAGCTATTCTTCAGGAGGCTGAGACAGCAGGATCATGAGCTCTAGGCCAGCCTGAGCAATATAACAAGACCTCACCAAAAAACACAACCACCAAGAACAGACAGATGAGAAATACTTCTAATATGACAAAGATTATTGTTGTTGTTAGATACCGTGGAGTGTCTGACTCATAGCATACCTACGTACAACAGGCAAAACAGTATTGTCAGTGCTTCTCTGCTACTCATAGGGTTTTCAATGGCTGACTGTTTTGGGGGAATGGGTTGCTGTAGGGCACTGCCCAGAGAGGCAGTTCACCCTGGGGCCTATCTAGGCCCCCTTGGAACACTGAGGCTTGTTCCTCAGGCAGTCACCTTTGCCCTACATCTGGGAATTCAAGGTCGTTGAGCTCTCCAAGATGGCGCTGGCATCTATTCCCTTGCCTCAGTCCCCTCGACACTGGCTGTTTCCAAACCCCAGAACGGCTCCTGATTGGACTGTTCTGGAACCACCCCTGATTGGCTACTTTTACAAAACCAAACTTGATTACCCCCTCTGATTGGCTGAAACCCGTATGGGGTGACTGCCTCTGATTGGTCCCCAGCAAGCCCCAGAAGAGTATATAAGGGCAGTACACAGAGCAGTCTGGGTCCATTCAATCGACCGTGACAGACAAGGAAGAAATAAAGAGCTGTTGGAGCAGAGCACTCGGAGTCTTCATTGAAAAGAAAAGAAGCAAGGAGCTGCTGTGGGCAGAAGCCTCTGAGCCTGCCTTTCTCAAGCCTTCTCAGAGCAGCCGTGGGCATAAGCCTCCTTTCCGGGTGGCACGGGTCTTGGGTGCTCGGCTCCCCGCTCACCAGACGATGGGTCTTTGGCTGCTGGTTCCCACTCGTGGCCGGAGCAAGTCCAGCGGCAGGGCAACGCCCCACAAGTTGCCAGGTCCTTCTCCCAAGCCTACAGCACCTGGTATTCCCATCCAAGCACTACCCAGGCCCAACCCTGCTTAGCTTCCCATATCAGAAGGGATCGGAGGACACAGTATGGCTGCAGGCTATGATAAAGATGGAGACTTTAAAAGAAAAGTGAAAGCAACTTTGGAGGAAATTATTATTCAGGAAGAAAAAAAATCAAGAAATTATCATTAACAGCCTCAGAGATATAAGATGCTACAACCACAAACAGGAGCAGAATACCATAAAAGAACAGAAAAAAAAGCTTAGAAATTTAAAAATATAATCAAGGGCTGGGATATAGCTCAGTGGTAGAGCACTTGCCTAGCATGTGCAAGGCCCTGGGTTCCATCCCAAGTACCACACACACAAAATAATAATAATAATAAAGAAATATAAAATTCAATGAACTGGATAAAGTTGTATAAATATCCTAAAAAGTAGAGCAAAAGGGTAAGATGAAAAAAAAGGAAGGGGAGAGGGGGAGAGAGAGAAGAAGAGAGAGAGGGGGAGAGAGAGAGGGAGAGAGAGAAAACTTGTCTCTGAGGTCTACAGTCAGAACAGTAGCAAGTGTTAACAGAGAACATTAGGATATGGGAGAGTGAAAATTAATAAACCAAATGAAAATTAAGAATTATAAAACAAACCCACACTGAAGCTACACTCCTAAGAAACTTCAGAAGAGAAGGGACAAAAAATATCCTATAAGCTTCCAGAGACAAAAATCAGGTTTTATTAAAAAAGCTCAGTGTGTATTTCTGAACAGCAATTCTAAAAACTACAACGTAATAGAACAATCCCTTTAAAATCATTAAAATATTCACTTCCTGGAATTCCACACCCAGCTAAACTGTCAATCCAGTAACAGGGTGCAACACACATTGCCAGTTATGCAAGATCTAAAAATCTTATTTCCCATGAGCCTTTTTCCAGGAATTTACTGAAGAATATTCTCTACCAAAATGAGGGGAAAAAGCTAGAAAAAGACATAGGATACAGAAAATAGGAAAACAAAAGCAGCAGCAAAAAGAATCACCAGGATAAGTGAAGAAAGATTCCAGGAGGAAAATATGCACCAGAAATGGACCAGACATCTAGTCAGAAGGCTACAGAATAGACCTCAAGAGTTTAAAATGATAAAGTATACATCTGAGAGTTTTGAGAGAAGATTTAGACAACTGATGGAGTGTTTAAGGTCAAATTAGTAGTAAGTATATAAGCAAACAAAATAAGATAAATGTTCAATTACAGGACAACAGAGTTGTTCAGGAACAGAAATAATAGTTTATTACATGGCTGAGCTCTAGTTAGAGCATTTACATAGAAATTACCATATAACCATATTGAGAAGTGGGGAGAATGAGAGTGAGATTGTGTGTGTGTGTGTGTGTGTGTGTGTGTGTGTGTGTATGTGGTAGGGGCAAAGGGATAAACCTAAATTCTCATCTTCTATCATATAAAACCAGTAAATGGACTCAAAATATGCTTGCAATCCCAGAAATCAGGAGGCTGAAATAGGAGGATTGCTAGTTCCAGGCCAACCCAGGCTACATAATAAGACCTTAACAAATAAAAATGCACACATATACACAGAGAAACCAAAAAGGAAACCTAAAAAGGAAAAGAGAAAGAAAACCCTACTTACAACTGTGTTATTTAAAAACATGGAGATAAATTTTAAAATACACTTGACAGTGTTCATCTTTAAAGAAGGAAAAACAGGGTTGGAATCAGGAGAATTTTGCGTTTCATAGAATTGACTCATTAAAGTCATAACTCCCATGAATTAAGGTAAACTTATAAATTTTTTAAAATGAAAATACGAACAGGCTCAGTAGTAGAGTGACTGCCTAATAAGCACAAGACCCAGGGTTGGATCTCCAGTATGAAACAAAAAAGGAAGGAAGGGAGGAAGGGAGGGAAGAAGGGAGGGAGGGAGGAAGTAGAGGAGGGAGGAAGGGAGGGAAGAAGGGAGGGAGGGAGGAAGTAGAGGAGGGAGAAAGGGAAGGAAGAAAGGAGGAAGGGAGGGAGAAAGAGAAGAAGAAAATAAATACAGAAGCTGGGTGTAGTGGAAGATGCCTGTAATCTCAGCAACTCGGAAGGCTGAGGCAGGAGGATAGAAAGTTCGAGGCCAGAGGCAGCCTGTGTAACATAGTGAGACCCTGTCTCAAATAAAAAGTAAAAAATGGGCTGGGGATACAGCTCAGTAGTGGAGCATTTGTAAAGCATGTGTGAGGGCCTGGTTTCAACTTCCTCTAGTACCATAAAAGAAAAAAACTAAAGATGAAGAAAAGCTCTATTAACTATCCATCCACTACAATTTTTTCTTAAATGCCAATTTAATCTATCTTTTTCAGGTTTTCAAAAAATCTGCTTACCTTTAATATTATTATTTACATTAACCAACTAAAGGGTTATTTTCAAACGCTACTTTTTAAAGCACTTAAAACAATGTTGTACCAAAAGGTAGAGACAAACATAACCCATGACCCCTAGATACTTGCTAAGCCTGATCTGTTTATTCATTTTTGGAGCAATAGAGGCATATTATAAAGAAAACATAGCTGTGTTTGTCATGCCAGGTCTGGGTAACTTTATTCACGATTTTGACAAAAATGATCCCTAAAGTAATATAAATTTAGACACTTTTACGAAGTCTGGATGTGAAATTTCAAAAAACAAAAATTTGATTTCAGTTTGAAGTCAATATTAAGTGAAAGGTGAACCAATTCTACAAATCATAAATACTAGTTTCTTAAGTTGAACCAACTTACTTTTCTTTGATAATGATATTTGGAATAATTATAGCATGGTTTATACACCTTTAAGTTCTAAGTCTGTACCTATCCTGAATATCTTATTATAATTAAAAATATAAATCCAGAAGCAACAATTCTTCCTTACAGAAGATTTCCAATTATTAAATGTAGAAGAAAAGAGAAATAGAAAATCACTATTAGAACACCACAGTAGTAACTGCCACAAGCAATATCTGCCAACAGATAGTAAAAGGAGTGGGTAAAAATTAAAGCAAAACCAGGACATTTGCATAGGCTCAGAGTATCTCTAGCAAATAATCAGTAATCACAAAGGAAAACACAATAAGCTTATAGTAGAAAATCCTAGCAGACACCACCTTAGCATTGTAATCAAGGTTAATAACACCAGAGATACATCAGCTATTCCCTTATGATACACTGTCACAGATTGGAAGACACTACAGAAACATTGCAATTAAATGCAAGATGGGATCCTGAAACTGTAAGGGGACATTAGTAAAAGGACTAATAAAATGTCTACATTTAACTCTATACTTCAGTTAACAGCATTGCAACAAGGTTAATTTCTTAATTTTGACAAATGTTCTATCGTTAAGCTACCAAAATAAGGGATGGATGAAGTGTATATAGGAACACTATTGTTTTTACAACTCTTCTTTAAGTCTAAAATCATCTCAAAAGTTTGAAAAATAACTTTAAAAAGATACACACATATATGTATATTTGTGCATAACACATACATATATAAAAAAATTAAGAATTCATGGATATTGGCATCTTGAGTATCCAGTAATGTTCTCTTCTGAATTAGTCATTGTCTCACTTGGTAATATAGTTTTCAGGTTCTCCCTCTTCTACATTTCTGTTCTCAAGATAATTGTCTAATTTTCTAATTTTTAAAATATTCCTATACATGGTCAAAAATAAGAGAATCTTAGAGTAAAATTATCATATTATCTTACAAGATCACTCATCCCAACCATAGGACCCAGGCAATATTTTTACTATGCTTCTTCTCATCATTTCTATTGGTCTGGTTCTATTTACGAGTAGAGGAGATGGCTGATAGATTTAGTAACACTCATTAATAGGTCTGATAGTCTAGGGAAAAAAAAATCACTTAGCTATCTTACTAAAAAACAGCTGTTTTTCCAAAAGCAGATCGTGTATACTAGACCTCATCTTAAATGTAAAAGTTAAATTATTTACTTAAGATTCTTCTATATAACAGAATATGGACATCTAAGCAAGGCCAACTGACACCCTTTTAATGTCCCTAAATTTGGCTCTAAAATGACTTAGTAATAAACATCTTTTTTTAGGAAACAGGCATTTTTATGAAATATACTCTAGGAAATAAACACCAAATCTACATTTAGAAGAAGAAAATAATGAATTTCTCACTCTAGCTATGGCTGATTCATTCCCTGAGCATGAATCTCCTTATCTCATTATTTTTAACCAGTATTTTTAAACATACATTGAGCTGAAATCTGCCCACAGGGATCCTAAATGGTAAAACCAATAGTTTAGATGGAGAACAATGGTTATCAAAAAATTACACTGCAATACTGACTGCAGTCATTATTTCTCCTCACTGTGGCATTTAGTTCTTCATCTGTATTTATCATAAGGCTCTCTATAGAAGCAGCAATAGTGAAAAGATACACTTTGTAAAAAAAAAAAAAAAGTAATTCTAAAATGGATCTTTATCCAAATACAATAAAAAAGCAAAAATGTAAAATGTCCACATTTTCATTCTCATGTCAATGTCATTTCCAACTCACCTTCCTCTACTACTATGAAATGTAAAATGGGAAGAACTCTAATTTAACAACTGTACAAAAAGGGAGACAATTTACCTCAGAAACTAACTACACATTGCAATATATTCAAGTGGTGAAAGGACATAAATTCATTCAGAACTGCCATTCTATCTGGCTGTCAACAGTCTCTTCAACAATTATATTAAACATATTACTACAAAATGTACCAAGAGGAGAATAATACTATATTTGTGAACTGCAAGTAACAAAACAAAAAAGGTCCAAGAAGGCTAAATTCTAAGCTGTAATTTACACATGAAGTATATGCTGAAAGCAGTCACAATGTACAAAAATGTGACAAGTAATCCAGATGTTTACAAAACCAGAACCTGCTTGTCTCTGATTATACCCAGTCTCATCTGGTAAGCTTCTGATAGCCTGTTACTTAAAATATATTTTCCTCCTGCTGATAAGCAGCAGCTTGCAGATATCCACAAATTTCTTAGGAAGTAGTTTAGTCTACTTGGCAATATTGATAACTTTGTAGTTTCCTATTACATTCACTCGTCTGAAAACTGAAAAAACTTGTAACTAAAATGTTCTTCCAATCCTTTGCCAGTTTTTCAAGTTTTAAACCAAAGGAAAGTTGGAATGTATTTCTTCTTGTCATCAACAGGCATTTCAAAGGGACGATACCTAACCAAAATCAAGTGTTCCTTGGCCAAGTTAGTAACAGGCTTCCACTTCATTCTAAATCCTTTCATAATCCTTTTTTTTCTAATTTTTCCAGTATGGCCTGGATCTTACAAACAGCCTCTTTCCTGGCCTGCCGGACAGAGTCCTGGCCCCCAGTTTCAACAGAATCCAGTTCCAAAAGTTCCTTCGTCAGCATTTCTTCCAGAAGCCAGTATGCTTTGTCTGTCTTTTTTCCTACAAACTCTTCTACTTCTTGCTCAAGATACTGGACCTTCTCCAGCACATGTATGATTTTTTTAATACTTGGAGGAGTACCTTCGTCTGAAGATAAACACTCTTCAGGAACACTACTACTCTGGTCTTGACTGCTGGGATGCTCATTGGTGGCATTACCATATAGCTGAGGCTCAGCACTGTACTGGACTTGGGAATCCAAAAGATCTGAATTATCACTGTTCATCGTCCCCGAGGATTCATACTGATGGACACTGCAAGGAAAGTTGTGCCGGTTCATGCTTTGGTCTGATTGGCTATAGGGATATGAGGAATCCTTGGAAAAGAGGGAAAAAAAGTTTTAATGAGAATCCATCAACATCAGATTTGTTAGTTAGCCTATATCTTTCATCTGACCACAAAGATACCAATAAAACTGGACTTCACCGGGCACAGTGGCACACATACACAATCCCAGGGACTCAGGCAGCAGAGGCAGAAGGATCACAAGTTCAAGGCCAGAGGCAGTTTGTGTAACTTAGTGAGACTCTGTCTCAAAGTTAAAAGGAAAAAAGGTACTGGGGGTGTGCAGCTTGATGGAAGAAAACTTGCAAAGCATGTGTGAGGTTCTGGGTTCATCCCGCAGTGCCAGAAAGAAAGGGAAAGGAAAGGGACAGGGAGGGGGAAGGGGAAGGGGGAGGGGAGGGGAAGGGGACGGGGAGGAGAGGAGGAGGGGATGGGCAGGGAACCAAAAAACCAGGACCTCCCTCTGTAATCATTTGAAAAATACATAGTCCTAGGAATATATAAAAGGGACTGCTCTGTCAAGTAAAAGACAGAAAATTCCTCAGTATTATGGCTGGAACCAACCCTGAAGGATATCAGTACCATGAACACCTCACAATCTACTTTACCACCTCACAATCCATCCAATGACTTAATAAATAAAAACAACTGTTGTTGTTAAGTGTTATGAGTTGGTGTCCAGCTCATAGCGACCCTAAGTACAACATATGAAAACAGTACTGTTAGTGCTTCTCTGCTACTCATAGGGTTTTCAATGGCAGATTGATTTTTGGGAGTAGGTTGCCAGGTCCTTCTCCCAAGCCTACAGCACCTGGTATTCCCAAGCAGTCTCCCATCCAAGTACTAACCAGACCCCACCCTGCTTAGCTTCTGAGATCTGACGGGATCGGACACCCTAATGATATGGCTGCAGGCAAGAAGAATTAGGTATTTTTTTTTTTCCCCTAAAGAGTTAAAACCTCAAGACAAATTTTGAAAAGGAGTGCAGCCATGAGAAGATGATGTTCAACTCAATGGTCTAATTTAAAAAGACACCATGTAAGCTAATACTATAGATATTTCACATTGGTTTTGTCATCTATCTATGGATTATATAAGGTGGTAAAATACATTTGATTGTGTTTAACATTGGTGTAGTATTACAATAAACATAAAATGAGTATTTTTCTTTTTTAAAAAGGATGTGAACCTAAAATATCTCTAAAAAATAACATTTATGAGGGGAAAAAGTAAGTAAATAAAGCTGACTACAGGTAATAGTGGCCAACTTTTTGCAATTAGTCCCCATTTAACACAGACCAAGGCAGCAAAGTTCCATCTTGTGCTCTCTTAATTATCCACAGATCAGGAACAACACTGAGACAGTGCCCTACCTTGGGTTGTTGGGGTGGTGGTGAAGAAGGTGGCTGAGGAGAGCCACTGCCAGGCCATGGTGAAGCACTTTCTGTCATGTAGAGATTCCCAGGAGGTGCTGAGGGCCCAGCTGGAGGCCAGGGGTAACGAGTGCCCATCCCATAAGCACCAGGAGAAGCCCATGCATCCTCCTGTGGTCGTACAGTTGGTCCTGATTGTGGAACACTACGATTACCATCCCCATAGGGATAATGGGGCAGGGTCATTCCAGGATTCTAGATTGAGAAGAACAAATATGCTGGTCATTGCTGAAAACAACTTAAAGATGTAATGACAATATTCTAGCAGAGGCAGATCCTGAGATGCTAGTAACTCTATTTAATTAAGTCCCAGAATTTCTCTAACCCTGAAAAACCTGGTACCAAAGACATCAAGGGCAGATTTGGTGATGATCATACTCAGAAGGAAGAAGACCTAAAATTCAATGAACAAAGCATAGATAAGTAGGTCCCATAGACTCTATCTACAAATGACCTCATATGCTGTAAAGACACAAAAAAAAGATATACTAGAGTTCTTGAAACAAACAGAGAAATAAACAGGGTATCATACACAGAATATTAAACATAGACCTAACAGCACTAAAAAGGGTTAACATAGGGAACTTTGAAGCAACAACTCTCTAAAGATTTCTTTCACTATAAAAATTGTATGACTATGACATTTTTAAGGTAGTTTCAGGTGAAATCCATTTACTGCAATAGCTGCTACAAGTAAATATAAAAGTAGTCCGTCCCTTAGTCTCTGGAAAAATCTCTGCATATCTGAAAAGTTTTCTTAAATCAGCATTAGAGTAAATAATACCTTTCCACTAGTTAGAATTCACAAGGCAAAGACTTTGAATTTTTTTCACAATAGAAAACTTACTTGTGAAGCAGGATATCCTGGAACCTGCCCCCTAAGAGGGGGTGCTTCAGTCTGACAGTCCTGCTGGGGATACATCCAACGAGAGACTGGGGTTGGGCTGTTGCCTGGTGAACGGTAAGTGCTTGGAACTTCTGTGGAGTAACTGGACTGAGTATAGCCAGGTGTGTAATAAGCTCCAGAGTATGAAGCAGTATTTGCTCCAGGGCCCGGGGGATATGGACCATATGCTCCATTTGTATACGAATTCAAACTCTGAAAAACATCAAAATTGAGAGAAAAAAGATGAATGGGTCAAAGAGCTGAAGACCTGACTTAATGCCCAACCTTAAAAACTTCAGAAAGAGATCAATAACTAATGAAAATATGAACTATCTAAGCAATCAGTGAAGCACACTTTCTCTCATCAATTATAATCATATGCCACATGATGAACTCAGGCTGTAACTGTGGAGTTCGTGTTGTCACAATAGGAAAGTTCCATATATTGAGAGGAGAGATGATGTGATAAAGTGGCGGCCTTAGAGCAGTGTTCCTCAAACATTTCTGTAAGTATATGAGGTGTGATCAAAAGATACAATGGGCTGGATGTGGGGGTGCACACCTGTAATCCCAGCCAGTCAGGAGGCAGAGGCAGAGGATTCTGAGTTTGAGGCCAGAGGCAGCCTATGTAAATTAGTGAGACCTTGACTCAAAATAAAAAATAAAAAACACACTGAGGGTGCAGCCCAGTAGTAGAACACTTGCAAAAGTACGTTGGACCCCCAAGTACCAAGTACCACAAATAAATAAATAAATAAAGAAAGAAAGAAAGAAAGAAAGAAAGAAATGAAATGAAAAATTTAAAAAAAAAACATTTTTTAAAAATTAAAAAATAAAAAATTCCACAGTGAATGTTTAAATTTTAAAAACTCAATTTCAGTAAATGACACATTGCCATTAATCCCCCTCAAAATATGCACTCTTGTCTCATCATTCTTGCCACTTTCTGAAGAAGTTCTGGAAGTCTTCTCTCAAGACTGCCTTCAGTTGCACTGTCATGGCTGCCTTGATGTCCTGAATCAATTCAAAATGTTTACCTTTCATAGTCATTTTGACTTTGGGCAAAAGCCAGAAGGTGCATAGTGCCATATCCAGTGAATAAGGTGGATGAGGACACACTATAATGTTTTCTGACAGAAACTACCACACCACAAGTGATGTATGACATGAAGCACTATCATGATAGAGAATGAAACTAAAGACACTCATGAAAGAGGACTTCCAGAACTGCTTCGGAAAGTGGCAAGAACAATTGGATGAGTGTGTTTGAAGCTAGGAAGAGTATTATGAAGGAGACTAATGACAACATGCCTTTTAATGTAATAATTTTTAAAAATTTAAACATTCACTCTTACCTTTTGATCATACTTTGTACCTAATAATTACACATCACAGCAGAGAACTTGTACCCACAGACTGAGGCGGACATTCTGGGAAATCTGGGGAATAGCTAGAAATAGGACATACTGTAATATAATAAAAAAGAAGAGACAGACACTAGAGAGACAGACCTAGTTCTGCCACAGGATTTGTATTTAACTACTCTTAGCTTCAGTTTCTCCACTGGAAAAATGCAAATCATAAACTTATCTTGCGCAAGTATTGTGAAAAGTAAATGAGATGACATAAATAAAAGACTTAGCAGAGAGCCAGGCACAGTGGTGCACTCCAGTAATCCCAGCAATTTAGGAGGCGGAGGCAAGACAATCACAGGTTTGAGCCCAGAGGGAGCCTGCACAAATTAGCAGGACTCTGAATCAAAATAAAAAATAAAACTGGACCGGGGGTGTAGCCTAGTGGTTGAGCACCTGCAAAGCATGTGCGAGGCCCTGTGTTCAACTCCAAGTACTGCAACTCCCAAGTACTGCAAAAAATAAAAAATAAAATAATAAAATTATTATTCAAGTGCCTGTTACATAGCATGCCCAATAAATGGCAATTATTTATATTATCATTGTTGTTGGTATTATTACGGCAGGGTCAAGAAATGAACCCATATCTGATTCCAAAGTCTATGTTCCTTGTACTATACCACCACTCTGCTTCCTAGATAATACCAACAATAGATAACAATCTATTGCTTACCATATTGGTTTTTGTTGTTGTTGTTACTGTTATTTGTTTTCTACAGTGCTGAGGATTGAACCCAGGCCCTTGAGCATGCTAGACAAGTGCTCTACAACAAAGCTACATTCCAGCCCAGCTTACTGTAGTGCTAAATTACCTATCCAGACTGATACCCAGAATCCTCAGCTTAATAATTCCAACAAAAGTAAAGCTAAACTCTAAATGTACAATGTTACCTTTTCTATTACTTTCTCTATTAAATTTCCACTGTTTTCTATTAATTTCTACTGTACCTTTTAAAAACAGTAAAAAGACAGAATGAAGTTTTCTAACATTCATGTCTGTCTCTAAGACTAGATAGCCTTTTTCACTTTACATTCAAGAATACATTCGTGGTTAAGCCAGGAGTGGAGGCTGAGGCAGGAGAATCACAAGTCTAAGGACAGCCTGGGCTACACAGTGAGACACTGAATCAAAAAAAGAAAGAAAGAGAGAGAGAGAGAGAGAGAGAGAGAGAGAGAAAAGAAAAAAGGAAGGAAGGGGAAGGGATGGGAGGGGAGGAGAAAGGAGGGAGGGAGAGAGAGGGAAGGAGAGAAAGAGAAAAAGAGGAACGAAGGAAGGAAGGGAGGGACGGAGGGAGGGAGAGAAGGGAGGAGGAAAAAGGGAATAAACATGGCCAAAGAATTCATATTCGATCAGGTACAGTGAAAGATGAAAGAGCCAGCAATACGCTCTCTGAGCAGAAGGGCAATGAACTCTTTTTTAAAGCTACTAAGAGGCTCTTAGGCGCTGGGATTTGGCTCAGTTGGTAGAGCGCTGTGCTGCAGTCTCTGAGGTCCTGAGTTCAATTCCCAGCACCGCAAAAATGGGAGAAGGGCCTGGCAATCCACTCCCAAGGTAATCCCGAAACAGTCAGCCATTGAAAACCCTATGAGGGTCGCTATGAGTCGGATACCAACTCGACGGCACCTAACAACAACAACAACAACAACAACAACAACGCAAGAGGCTCTTAAAATCTTCAGCCTAGCTGGCATGGTGGCGCACACCTGTAGCGCTAAGGAGGCAGAGGCAAGAGGATTCCAAGTTCGAGCCCAGAGGCAGTCTGCATAATTTAGGGAGACTCTGTCTCAAAAAGTAAAAAAAAAATGGGCTACAGGTGCAGCTCAGTGGTCCAGCACTTGCAAAGCATGCAAGCATGAGGCTCTGGGTTCAACCCCCAGTATGGCAAAAAAAAAAAAAAAATTCAACCTAAACAAAGAACTCCTTAATATAACACAAAAAGCTGAAGATTTGATTAAAAACATCATGTGAATTTTTGTACTGAAATTCATCTTCTACCCTTTTCTAAGAAAATGATTCAACTACAGAAAAAGACATAGGCATAAAGTTGTTTATTACAGCATTATTTATGACACTGAATTGTCCACAACCTAAATATCTTATAAAGAATGACTGAAAAAGATTTAAGGACTATTCACTGAAGGAATTTTATTCAGTCGTAAATGTTTACTTTTAGAACTGGCTAGATATTTAATGGTATTAAAGATTACTTTTAGGGTTCTTTGTCCTTGCAAGTTTTAATAATGGCATAGTGGTTATGTTTTTTAAATGTCCTTATATGTTAAAGATTCATGTTTAGGTTTATTTAAAGTTGATACAGTATGTATGGGATTTGCTTCAGAAAACAAGGAAATACTCTAAAGACAAATATAAGATGGTTAAATATTGATATTTGTTGAAGCTGAGAGGGAGATAGATACATGTGCCTTTATCATTACTTTTGTTTGAAAAGTTCCTTATATTTGAGTTCCTATTATTGTACCTTATAATATGAAAAGTACATATGATAGTCAAATAAAAATGTACAATTTCTAAAATATGAATGTTAGGATAGCACAAGTGGAGTGTTTTTTCTCTTTTCCTTGTTTTCCAAGTTTTGTTTGGTTAGTTGTTTTTCTGAAACAAGGTTTCACCTATGTAGCCCAGGCTGGCCTCAAACTCAAGATCCTCCCACCACCATTCCTGAATGCTAGGATTGGGTATGCACCACCATGACTAAACCCTATATTCCAAATTTTTTAATAATAAAGTTATATTGTTTTTTATGATAAAAATAATAGTTTATGCTATTAAAAATATTATATGAAATCCCAGGAATGGTTGGAATACAGTGGGCTGCTTGGACCCTAGATACTTCATTAGTGTCCAACTAGATTATTTTAATAAAGGGAACCTTGCGTCTGAGGACAGTATACTACAATTCAAAACTTGTCAGTTGATATGGTCACATGAAATCTGAAACTGAGAAAATACAAGAATTAAATACAATCTTCTTTTTATTGGAAACTTTTAATGTACAACTTAATGTGATTAATACAATCTTTTTTGACAGTCTATCTGAACTTCTCTAAAGTCTCATTCTGGATTCCAGAAGAAATCAAGAGACTGGCCCCTTTCAAAACTCAAGAGAAATTATAGTTGCTGCTCTAATTCTAGGAATAAATACAACAGGTATGACTTAACAATCAAAAGTCTAACAAACGCCCTTCCAAATAATGTTGCACTATACACCACCTCACTGCAAGCTAAAGACTGTCCAACATGAAATACTTTTTTCTAAAAGTTGGTTTCACAGTTGATTGACTATGGTGTACAAACAGAATCCAAAGAGGAGAAAAGTGATCAAGTCTCTCACCCAGAAAAAGATACACTGTCTATAAATTCCCCTGCTCTGTGCTATACCACTATCAACCTGTATATAGACCTGGGATTTAGCTCAGTTGGTAGAGCGCTGTGCTGCAGTCTCTGAGATCCCGAGTTCAATTCCCAGCACCGCAAAAATGGGAGAAGGGTCTGGCAGTCCACTCCCAGGGCAATCCCAAAAACAGCCATTGAAAACTCTCTGAGAGTCACTATGAGTCGGATATCGACTCGACAGCACCTAACAACAACGAGAGTATGATGCCCACTAAAGGCACTTTTTGCCTGCAGCTGTAGCCCTGTGGCATCCGATCCCGTCAGATCTCGGAAGCTAAGCAGGGTCGGGCCTGGTTAGTACCTGGATGGGAGACCGCCTGGGAACACCAGAAGCTGTAGGCTTGGGAGAAGGACCTGGCAACCCTCTCCCAAAAAGCAATCTGCCATTGAAAACCCTATGAACAGCAGAGAAGCACTGACAATAGTGTTTCCCCTGTTGTACAGAGGGTCACTATGAGTCGGATACCGACTAGACGGCACCTAACAACAACAACAACAGAGCAAAATGGGATTTCCTCTAACATTATTACAACTCCTCCTTGTTATCTTGAAACATATGGAAAGCTTTGCCAAAAAAGTACTCCAAGACATCATAATTATCAAGTCAGTATCAACTTGAATTTCTACTACCACTGCCAAATCTATCTATTATCCACTGGTAGCTCTCTCATGCAATCTCTACTTAGCTATTCCAATTTTTGTCCCACAGGAATTCCTAATTACAGTACTTAATAAATGATATTTTACAACTCAATACTCCTTTAAATGAAAAAAATACAACTTCAATTGATGTCTTTTTGTACCATAAGTTCTCAATTCAGAATAAGATGTGAGTTTTCTTTGTTAGAACATTCGCTTTTGTTTTTATTTTGTGGTGCTGGGGATGGAAGTCTTGCACATAGTACGCAAGTGGGCCTACCACTGAGCTAGACCCTTAGTCCCTTGTTAGAGCATTTCTATTACCAGGCACTCAGTATTCTGTGGTGTAATCTTCAAAAAGCCAAGAGAGTATCTTCTTTGTCAGAAAAACAATGTGAAAACTGCTAATACCTTTTATGCTTTAGAAGGTATACAGGAAGCTGGGTGCCATGGAACACATCTATAATCCCAGTGATGTGAGAGGCTGAGGTAGGAGGATTACAGGATTGAGACCAGATGCAGTCTAAACAATTTAGGAAGACCCTATCTCAATTTAAAAAATAAAAAGGGTGCTTGGGGTACAATTCAGTTGTGGAGTGCTTACACAGCATGCAAGAGACCCTGGGCTTAACCCCCAGTATGGGAGGAAAAAAGGAAAAGAAAAAGAAGGTACATGGAAAACAACCTTCAAAACAGCAAGTTGTGTTAAGGACCAATGAGAAGATTTTAAGCAAACAGAATCATTACTAGAAAACTTGTATATTTACCATACAAACTACTTCCTGGTTTTGATCTCTTCATGAGCTCATACCTATTTTTCCCAAAATAGGGCTGGGGGGACCACAACCTGTAACATGCATGTTTACAGAACACAGAAGATTATGTATCAGTCTTACAGTTGCTAAAGATGTTAGCTAAAGATGAACTAATGATATTTCAGAAATGTCTCAAAGACACTCAGGACAAAATCCAAGAAACTATGGCAAGACTAACATGAGGAGGCAGCTATAAGGCAAATATGTGATACCATTTAATTTTTCAGAAAGGAAGCCAGTGTGGGGGAGGGGAACCAGCCATACTTACATATCACTTATGTGTCTATTTTGGTTAGAAGGTAAATGTATAATCTCCACATGATGTTTCAACAGAAAATACCAGTGCTAATCTCTAACAGGGAGATGTCTAGATACTTTTGGGCTCTTTTAAAACCCAATAACTTGGGCTAGCCCCCACACGTCTGTCAGTTTGCTGCACTGTGGGGACTTGCGTGTTGCCATGAGGCTGAGAGCTCTGCCACTGTAACCTTAGACATGAGCAAGGTTACCCGAGGTGGACAGGTTTTCAGCTGAGCTTCCAGACTAAGACAGACTAAGGAGTAGGACCTGGCGAGCCACTCCCGAAACAACTAGCCATTGAAAACCCTATGGAAAGCAAAGAAACACTGTCAGATATAGTGCCTGAAAATGAGGCCCCCAGGTTGGAAGGCACTCAAAAGACTATTGGGGAAGAGTTGCCTCCTCCAAGTAGAGTATACCGTGATGAGGGAAATGGAGTAAAACCCCAGGGTGCTCAACGTGATGATGTGACAGGACTCAAAATGAGGAGAAAGAACTGTAAACATCCATTAATAATTGGAACATGGAATGTACGTAGTATGAATCTAGGCAAGTTAGAAATTGTTAAAAGAGAAATGGATCGCATAAACATTGACATTCTAGGCATCAGTGAGCTAAAATGGACCGGCATAGGCCATTTTGAGTCAGACAGTCATATGGTCTACTATGCTGGGAATGATAAACTAAAGAGAA
>VMDO01033209.1:0-18203 GCA_007922755.1 Pedetes capensis
TAGAGGGGAGACATCAACTTGAAGGTTTGCAGTTCTGCCTGGTCCCTCCGTATTCCCAGCAACCCTTTTAGATGCTCTCAGCCATCTCTCTCTCCTGTGCCCCTCAGCACCTGATGTGCTCCAAACCCACATTATTACCTCCCGTTGCCCCCTAAGTTAGCCCTAGTCCCCTCGGGCTAGATCCTGCCTTCTATTTCAGAGAGAAAATTATGACTCTCAGGCATGAACTTGTTAATTAATTTTGTTTCATCTGCTCGTGCTTTTGATCTGTGGCCTCTCCCTCCTCAGGGACGCCCTCTCCACATTAACTTTTCTCTCTTTCTTGGCTTCATCGCCTCTGCCTTTCCAACAGCTCTTTCTGCTCCAACTGGTAATCGTGCCTGGGGCCATGTTATTGTTAGCAGCTTCCCACGGCCCAGCCTCTTCCTCGAGCCCCACCTGTCAGGCTCCTCAAACTAGAGTCTGCTCTTGCCATCTCATTTACTTACCACCACCCCCTCCAGAGCAGCTCAGGAAAGGGAAGGAGTCACGCTGGCTGCCGAGGGAAGAATGTTCCAGGCAGAGGGATCAAAGTGCATCCTCTGTGAGATGGGACTATGTGTGGATTGGCCAAGGAACCTGCAGGGCAGTGTGGAAGACAGCGAGCAGGGGAGAGGGTGGGAGGTGAAGTCAGGGCAGTAGCTGGGGTCCAGGGGTGGGAGGGAGTTGGCTTTGACCCTGAGTGCCATGGGGAGCCATGGCAGGCTTTTGAGCAGAGCAGTGATGTGCTCTGATTTACATCTTAAACAGCTGATTTTGCAGAGAGATGTGTACAGAAACAGGAAGCCCATCCAGCAATTACAACTCAAGTGACAGAAGATGGGGTTGACACCGGAGTGGAAATGGGAGATATGGTCCATTGCTGGACATACATTAAAGGCAGAGCCAAGTGTGTGGGGCACGCCTCCTGGTCCAGCGCAGATGTTCAGACGGGCATCACCACCACGCACACAAGATACTAAACACAATTCACTCAGGACCCTCGGGTGAGGGGTGCGGACTCTTGCGGCCCTTGGGACTCTGGCGGAGATGAGAGAAAGGAAAAGCCTCGGGCGCTTTTGCCTTGTGGGGACAAACACAGCTCTTTATTTCTCTGCCCTTATCAGGGCGGTGAGAAAACCCAAAACATACAGCTTTAAGTGCTAGCAGTTCTTATACAGCAGATGCTTCCATGTTGGTGGTCTCAGGGGACAGTGAGTTCTTTTCTTGTTGGTGGTCAAGGTGGGAGAGTGTTCTTTCCTCACCGAAGGTCTGGGCGAGAGAGCAGAGAGAGCTGTTTCCTCATTGGTGGTCCGGGCCGAAAAAAGACCGAGCTACCACAGTGCAGCTCCTTATATAGCTCGCCCACGGAATGGCCTGAGCCAATCAGCTTTGAGTCCAATTGTCCAGTCAGGTTCCGGGGATTTGTGAAGGGTTTTGTACAAACATCCAACCAAGTTATTTTCATTTTCCCTAGATTTCTAACTTACAAACCAGATCTTCAAAAGCCGTTTTTCCAGTTTGGGGTTTTTTGCCAATTTCCTCCCAATTTCCCCTGACACAAGAGGACATCCTGATGCTTTGAATGTGGCCTGGAAGAGAAGGAGAAGTGCAAATGGGCTGGGCCCAGGGGCACACACCTGCGATCTTAGCTACTTGGAAGGCTGAGGCAGCAGGATTGTGAGTTCTAGGCCACCTGGGGCTATATAGTATGACTTTGTCTCAGAAAACACAGACAAAAAAGCATGATGAAGGACCTCTACGGGGCTTTGTCCTTCCTCAACTGCCATTCACCCACCCTAGGACCCCCTGCTCTCTTTCCCCGGGGCCATGATATCCTCACATTTATGATGTTGTTGTTGTTAGCTGCCGTTGAGTCGGTATCCAACTCATGGTGACACTCATAGGATTTTCAATGGCTGACTGTTTCAGGATTGCCTTGGGAGTGGATTGCCAGATCCTTCTCGCATTTTTGCGGTGCTGGGAATTGAACTCGGAACCTCAGAGACTGCAGCGCAGTGCTCTACCAACTGAGCTAAATCCCAGCCCCCTCACATTTATAGAAGCCCCAAATGTACAGTTCTGGTGTAAATATGCCCATAAGACAATCACAGCAGGATGATGGGGGAGAGAGAAAGAGATACAGTGAGAATTCAGTAACATCCTTATTCATCACAGTTGGTGGTCAACAATAATGTCCCCAGCTGATAAATCAAGAAATAGCCACTTTTGCATGTTATGTAGAGATGGGGTAAGTACTAGACGAAACAGTTCCAAAAGAGCTCAAATAGAGTCTAGCACCGTGGCGCATGCCTATAATCCCAGCAACGCTGGAGGCTGAAGTAGGAGGATCGCAAGTTCAACACCAGAGGCAGCCCGTGCAACTCAGAGAGACTTTGTCTTAAAATAAGAAATAAAAACGGGGCTCAGGGTTGTGGCTCAGTAATGCTGCACTTGCCTAGCATGTGTGAGGTCCTAGATTCTACCACGCAGTGCTAAAAATTAGATTAAAAAAAATAATAAATAGTTGTTGTAAACAAAGAGTTAAAATTGGTTGCTTCCAAGAAATGGGATTGGAAGTGGGAAGGGGTAGGGCAGGAATATGGCTTCTGATGAAAAGCCATTTTGTACTGTTGGCTTTCTTTCTTTGTTTCTTTCCATTATTATTTTTTTTTACAATAAACCTGTATTATTTTCACTTCACAATTTAAGAGGTTCTTCTATTCCAGCAATTTGCAGGACAAGGCTTGACATATCCTCCTGTGTTCAACCAATGGTTACATTTCTTTATTTGTTCAGGGATTTTAAAAATTCCCTTTCTTGGCATTATAATGTTGGTCTTACTATACATTTTTAAAAGAGCTTTAAAGAAACAGAAAAGCTTTAGCTCCCAAGTGACATTGCTTTTATTTTTTATAAATGCCATTTATAAGTTTGTTTCTCATCACGTTTTTTGAATGAAGGAGCTTCGTGTTGCCTGTCGAATGAGCTGTTGGCGCGGGTGGGGTTTTCTTTGACATAGATCGTTATGTCTTTGCGTGTATTGAATTTATGGCTGTTACTTAGAATGACAGAGTGAATTGGGATTGTTTCCGATTATTAAGATGCTTGGCGAGTATCTGCACTAAACAGAACCAATCTTGGATGGCTCCATGTTGCCGTAAGTCCAATGTGTGTGGCCCAACGGCTTTAGCAAGTTGGATCTAGGATCTTTTTCCTATACCACATCCTCCTTCACACCTCCCTCCTCCTTTAGTCCTGCTCACACTGGACAGTGACCAGCTTCCAGAGTGCAGGTCTTGCCTTTCCAGGCTCCCTACCAGGTGACCTCTTTTGGTTTATTAGCGTCCAATCCCATCAGATCTCGGAAGCTAAGCAGGGTCGGCCTGGTTAGTACTTGGATGGGAGACCACCTGGGAACACCAGGTGCTGTAAGCTTGGGAGAAGGACCCCAGAACCCACTCCCAAAAATAAATCAGCCATTGAAAACCCAATGAATAGCAGAGAAGCACGACAATAGTGTTTCTCCAGTTGTACGTAGGGTCGCTATGAGTTGGACACGGATTTGAGGACCCCTAACAACAACAACAACAACAACAAGAATAACCATACAAAAGGAAGGGTTTCATGATGACATTTCCATACTTTGGTCACATTCACCATCTCTGTAACTCTCTTATCCTCCCTGTACTCCCCCGCTTTCTCTCCCCCATCTCAGATAGTCTCCCTTTCACGTTCCTGTTCTGTTCATGCCCACCTCACCCCCAACTCCACGTATGCAGCAAAGTCTGCAATGCTTGCCTTTCTGAGCCTGGCTTATTTCACTTAACAGGGTGCTCTCCACTTCCACCCATTTTCCCGCAAACAACATAATTTCATTCCTCTTCATGGTTGACTAAAACTCCATTGTGTGCATACACCACATCTTCTTTATCCACTCATCTGTTGATGGGTACCTGGGCTGGTTCTATGTCTTGGCTATTGTGAATGTTGTTGTTGTCATCATTGTTGTTGTTGGTGGTGGTGGTGGTGGCGTTGTTAGGTGTCCTCGAGTTGGTGTCCGACTCATAGCAACTCTGTGTACAATAGACGAAACACTATTGTCAGTTCTTCTCTGCTATTCACAGGATTTCCAGTGGCTGATTGTTTTTGGGGAGTGGATTGCCGGGTCCTTCTCCCAAGCGTACAGCACCTGGTGTTCCCAGGCGTTCTCCCATCCAAGAACTAACCAGGCCTGACCCTGTTTAGCTTCCCAGATCTGACGGAATCGGTTGTCACAGTGGTATGGATGCTGGCCAATTCCCATAGTGGCTACGCTAATGCACATCCCCACGTGCAGCGAATAAGGGCTCCTCCTCCCCCACATCTCCACCGGCACCTGTGATTGTCTGATTCCTTGATGTGAGTCTTTCTGAATCGGGTGCTATGGAATCTCAGTGGAGTTTGACTTGCACTTCCCAGGTATTCTTGTTATTGAAAGACTGATTAAGACTGTCATTGAAAGACTGATTGTCAGCGATTTGCTTTCTGCTAAGCCTAGTGTCAGCGTGCCCAGTTGCTACGGTTTGACTCAGACCCCCAAAAGCTCATGTGTTGGAAACTTAATAAACAAATTCATGTGTTGATGGAATTTGGAGGTGGGGCCTTAAGGAAATAATTAGGGTTAGATGATGTCATGCAGATAGAGTCCCCATAATAAGATCAGTGGCTTTACCAATGAAGAGAGATCTGAACTGACACATTTCTTCTCTGTCACCTTGTAATGCCTTCCAGCATGAAGAAGACACAGCAAGAGTGCCCTTACCATCTGCAGAACCCTTGACCTTGGACCTCCTAGCCTCTAGAACAATAACAAATAAATTTCTTTTCGGTATACATTACCCAGCTTGTGGCATTCTGTTACAGTAACGTGAAACAAACTAAGACATCATCCCAGGCTGATCCCATGAACTTTTCTTCCATCAGACTTTAGGCCACTGGGAATTTTTATACCTGCCGCTGCCCACTCCATCTCCAAAGGCTGCCTAATGAGTGGAAACTTTGTGCTCTGCCTCTCTGGGCTCCCCTGTTGCTGTGAATTCATTCATTCGTGCATTCGTCCTAGAAATCTTTACAGAGTGCATCTGGCTTTGTGGGCACCGTGTAAGCATTGGGAAACCGCAGTGAGCAAGATGCCAAAGACACAATCTAATGGGTAAGGTGGACAGCTAAACGCGACAGGACCACAGTGTCATGGGTCCATTAATAGGAGGAGTGCAATGTGCTGAGAGAATGTATAATAAGAATGATTAAATGAAGAGGCAGCTGGGCACTGGGGTGCATGCCTGTAATCCCAGCGACTCGGGAGGCGGGGACAGGAGGATGGCAAGTTCAAGACCAGAGTCAGTCTGAGTAGTTTAGGGAAATACTGTCAAAAAAAAAAAAAAAAAAGAAAAAGAAAAAGAAAAAGAAAAGAAAAGAAAAGTGAAGAAACGGGCCGGGGCGCAGCTCAGTGGTCCAGCACTTGCAAAGTATGCAAGCGCAAGGCCCTGGGTTCAACCCCCAGATCCCCCCCTCCAAAAGGAGAAGAAGAAGAAGAAGAAGAAGAAGAAGAAGAAGAAGAAGGAGAAGGAGAAGGAGAAGGAGAAGGAGAAGGAGAAGGAGAAGGAGAAGAGGAACAACAACAATAGGAAGAAGGAGAAAAAGAAGCAGCAGCAGCGAGGATTGAAAGGAAGCGGCATTTCAGCTGTGTAGGAGTTTGTGAGCGAGGTGAGAGACAAGGAGTAGACTGTCCCAGGAAAGCACAGTGTGGCAGCAGTCCAGAACAGCTAGAGGGCATGGTGCATGGCCAATGTGGCACAGAGACAAGAGGACAGGGGACAGGAGAGAGGAGAAGACAGAGAGTTCGGCAAAGCAGGTTGTCACAGGCCTTATAAATCTGCTGAGGGAGTTTGGACTTTATTCTGAAGCAATAAGGAGTCTTGGAAGGATTTCAAACAAAGGAGTGATAGGATCGAGGGAGCATTTTCTCATGACTACACTTTTTAGGGTTTATTGTAATGACCACTTCAAAAGAGCCAGGACTAGTCAGAAAACAGCCACAAAAAATATAACCAACGTGAAGTGTTTTTTTGTTTGTTTGTTTTTTTTTTTTGTGGTTGTTGTTTTGTTTTCTTGTTTTGCTTTGTTTTCGTTTGCTTTTTTTTGCAGTACTGGGGGTTGAACCCAGGGCCTCGCGCTTGCATGCTCTGCAAGTGCTGGACCACTGAGCTAAAACCTCAGCCCTGTTTTTGACTTTTTGAGACAGGGTCTCGCTAAGTTACTCAGACTGGCTCTGGTCTCGAACTTGCGATCCTCCTGCCTCCGCCTCCCGAGCCGCTGGGATTACAGGCGTGCGCCACTGCGCCCAGCTACCAATGTGAAGTTTTAAAGTTGTAGAATCTTAGCAAATGTTTATAGACAGACATGTTTCCTTATCTCAGTGTTTTTTCTGATATCCTGTGGGTATTCGTATTTGCTAATTATTTTGACACATCATAAATCATTAATCAAGTCATTAGTCATTAATCAAATGAACACATAGATATTGTCACAGAAAATTTTCTTAATTGTTAACTTGTTATGACAACACCAATGATAATTGGCATAACAGAAAACGCGGAAAAGAGTATAAAAATCACGCCTAGGCACAGCCTGATAAACTGCAATAAACATGTCATTGTTCCACAGGTGACAAATTTGGCAACCTACCTTCTTCACTTAACAGTGAGCAGCAGCATTCTCCAGGTTATTAAGCATGTTGTTCAAAGATTTCATCGTGGGAATGCTCCTGTTGAATTTTATGTAGTGTGCATTTTGGCCCTCAAGTAATAATTCTTGAGGCAAAACCCCTAGAAAAAGAGAAAAGTACAAAGCATAGAAAGTGATCTGTAACCAGGAAAACACTCTCGTGAATGCCCTTATAATCTTTCATTTTCTGTACACCTGTTTATTTCTAAGAAAAAAAATCAGTTTTTAAGAGAAGGAAAGAAAACCCCCTTTTTCTTAGAAATAATAAATGCAGCACCTACCATTTCGTAGCCTACTTTTCATCCAACTATCATCTTGAACCTTTTTCCATGTTTGGTAAGTATTTCAGGGTGTGGAAGCCATGTTGGAATTCGGCCCTTGACTCATTTTATTGAGGGTCAAACTTACCAAAGCTCCCTCATTGTCCTTACAAGCTCCAAATGCTTATGTCTTAAAATGGTAGAGGAAAAGATATTCCTGTGTTTTAAGTGACACTGTAAGAAATCCAAGGGCTGGGTTTTAGCTCAGTTGGTAGAGCTCCGCTCTGCAATCTCTGAGGTCCTGAGTTCGATTCCCAGCACCGCAAAAATGGGAGAAGGACGTGGCAATCCACTCTTGAGGCAATCCTGAAACAGTCAGCCATTGAAAACCCTATGGGTGTTGCTATGAGTCCAATACGGCTCTATGGCACCTAACAACAACAAGAAGTCCAACATGACCCCGCCCAGTGTTAAGGTAGCCTATGAATCTCCTTGTTGAAAACTTGGTAATGCCCCTCCCAGGAATAACCAATTTCTCCCTCCACTCCACACACATTTCTGCATGTGGATTTCTCACTCCTGCATTTGTTATATGGAATGCAAGCAAGCTTTCTCTTGTTCTGTGAAAACCAAAGAGCAGAGAACCCAAATGATGACTCGTGAGATCGTTGTGCCTGTGGGCACGTCATGGACCGCCTTTGCGTACAGCTACACTGAGGGGAGAGATTCCCTCCGCCAGGAAGGCCTCACCAAGACGTCTCAAAGCAGCACCACCGAGAACTCCCTCCCAAGGGGCTTCTTCACAGGAGCGGACAAGTTTCCGCTTCTGCTCTCCTCTGTCCCCCCGGGCTGTTGTTGGACCTCATATATACATTGTGGTTGTTAGGTGCCATTGTGCCAGGTCCAGCTCATAGTGAGCCAGTGGACAACAGAATGAAACCCTCCCCGACACTGTGCCATGCCCGGCACTATGTCAGTGCTTCTCTGCTATTCATAGGGCTTTCAGTGGCTGATTGCTTAGGGAGTGGCCTATAAGGTTCCTCTTCCCAGTCTGTCTTTGTTTGGAAGCTCAGCTGAAACCTGTCCACCATGGATGGCCCTGCTGGTATTTGAGATACAGGTGGCATAGCTTTCAGCATCACAGCAACACATAAGCCCCCATAGTATGACAAACTAACAGGCATATGGGGGAGGGATAGATAGATAGATAGATAGATAGATATGATATGATACACATTATGATCCTCCTTTCCCTCTCTCTAGCAAGGAAAGTTGATACGTTATGATAGACCTAGCTGCTCTGTGTATTTTTGAACTACTCTCTAGCCACAGATACAGGGCCAAGGCCCCCTGAGGCATGTCACATGTTTATTTTTACCAATGAAGCAATCATCAGGTCCAACCTGGAGGAATCATCTACATAACATCTATACTTCTTTAGTTGTCACTATTCAAAAAGTGTTTGTTAACGCCCTGCTATACACCATTCCTTACACCACTGTGCTACATGAGGGTTGGTGTAACAGTCTCAAGTTATGGTCTCACAAGGCTTATAAGATTCACAGAGGGTACAGAGATGGGCGGACACAGGGAATCCAAAGTAATGAGTATTTCATTATTGTTGTTGTCAGGTGTGGTGGAGTCAGATCCAACCCATAGTGACCCTGTGTACCACAGAATGAAACACTACCCAGCACTGGACCATGCCCACGATCTTCTTATATTTGAGCCCGCTGTTTGCAGTCACTGTGTTTCTTCTTGTTTTGAGTGGTGCCACATCAGCAAAAGGAGGTCCCAAGGGCTTTATTTCATTCCCATCATTAAGGTCGTCTCTACTTTGAGGAGACAAGTCTTCCCCAGTTGCTTCTTGAATGTCTTTCAGCCTGGGAGCTCATTTTCCAGCACTACATTTGACAGAGCTTCTCTGCTATTCGTAGGGTCTTCAATGACTGACTTTTTCAGGATTGTTGTCAGGAATGGGTTGTCAGGTCCTTCTCCTGCTTTTTTTGCAGTGCTGAGGGTCGAACCCAGAACCTCAGAGTGCACAGAGCAAGTACCCTATTCACTGAGCTAACCTCCAGCCCATGACAGGGCATGTTGTTGTTGTTAGGTGCCACTGAGTCGAGACTGACTCATAGCAACCCTCTGTACAGCAAAAGAAAACACTCCCTGATTCTGTGCCAGGCACATGATCTTATTTATGTTTAAGCCCATTGTTGCAGACACTGTGTCAATCCATCTGGTGGAGGGTTTTCCCTTTTTTCATTGACCTACCACTCTCCCATGGGCTGGGATTTAGCTCAGTTGGTAGAGCGCTGCGCTGCAGTCTCTGAGTTCAATTCCCAGCTCCGCAAAAATGGGAGAAGGACCTGGCAATCCACTCCCAAGGCAATCCCAAAACAGTCAGCCATTGAAAACCCTATGAGGGTCGCTATGAGTTGGATACTGACTTGACGGCACCCAACAACAACAACAATAACCACTCTCCCAAACATAATGTCCTTCTCCAGGGATTGATCTCTCCTGACTACATGTCCGAAATATGTAAAACACAGTCTAGCCATCCTTGCTTCCAAGGAACACTCTGGCTGCACTTCTCCTAGGACAGATCTGTTGGCTCTTTTGGCAGTCCATGGTATATTCAATATTCCTCTCCAGCACCATAATTCAGAAGCATCAATTCTTCTCCTGTCTCACTAGTTCAATGTCCAGCTTTCACAACCATATGATACAAATGAAAATATCATGGCATGAATCAGGCACTCCATCATCTTCAATGTGACATCTTTACTTTTCAATACTTTAAAGAGATCTTTTGCCACAGCTTTTCCCAAAGCAATGTGTCTTATTATTTCTTGACTGCTGCTTCTATAGGTGTTGATTATAGAACCAAGTAAAGCAAAATCTTGGCCAACTTCAATCTTTTCTCCATTCATTGTGAAGTCACATACTGACCCAGTTGTGAGGATTTTTGTTTTCTTGATGTTGAGGTGCAATCCACACTGTAGGCTGTGTACTTTGATCTTCATCAGCAAATGATCCAAATCCTCTTCACTTTCAGCAAGTAGAGTTGTGTCATCTGCATAACACAGGTTGCTAATGAGTCTTCCTCCAATCCTGATGCTGCATTCTTCTTCATAAAGTCCAGCTTCTCAGATTATTTTCTTTGAATGGAAATTGAAGAGATAATGGTGAAAGGACTCAGCCCTGACGCACACTTTCTTGATTTTCCTTATTCTACTCAAATGACTGCCTCTGGTCCATATGCAGATTCCTCATGAGTACAAATAGGTGCTCCGGTACAAGAGCATCTAATGACAAGGCATTGTTGTTGTTGTTGTTGTTGTTAGGTGTACTCGAGTCAGTATCTGACTCATAAGGACCCTTTGTACAACAGATGAAACATTGTTGTCAGTGCTACTCTGCTATTCATAGGGTTTTCCATGGCTGATTGTTTTTAGGGAGTGGGTTGCCAGGTCCTTCTCCCAAGCCTACAGCACCTGGTGTTCCCAGGCAGTCTCCTATCCAAGGACTAACCAGGCCTGACCCTGCTTAGCTTCCGAGATCTGGCAAGATTGGACACCACAGTGGTACCGCTGCAGATGTGACAGAGCATAGAGGAACATACATTCAGTGAGGAGCTGTACAGGGGCCCAGGGCAGCATGGACAGCTTTTTGGAGGAAGAGACAACTAAGCTACTTCCTTTTACTCATTCAACTCACAGTAACTCTATTGAGATTGCTAATTACCTCACCTAACAACCTTACCAACAAGTCCGTAATTGCCTCTCTTCAAGCCAATGGCTTCACTTCAATCTTTTATTCTGCATGATTCCTATGCAGTACTTGACGATACCAACTGGCCACTATTTTGTTCACTTATATTTTTTATCAGCTATTTACTGAGGATATTTACTATATATAATGTGGATGCCATGGTGGGTCTTTACCTTCCATAACAATGGCTCTCCTGACCTCACACCTTGGACCCTTCCATGTTACAATTTGAATATGGTTTGTCCCATTCAAAAATTGGATGTTGAAGCTGGTCCCCAGTGTAACAGTGTTGAGAAATGATGGAACATTTAAGAGATGATTAGGTCATTGTTGTTGTTGTTAGGCACTGTCGAGTCAAGTCTAACTCATAGTGACCCTATGTACAACAGAACGAAACACTACCTAATACAGTGCCATGCCTAGCACTATGTCAGTGCTTCTCCGCTCTTCATAGAGTTTTCAATGGCTGATTGTTTTTGGAGTGGGCTGCTGGGTCCTTCTCCCAAGCCTACAGCACCTGAGGTTCCCAGGCGGTCTCCCATCCAAGGACTAATCAGGCCTGACCCTACTTACTTTCAGAGATCAGACAGGATGGGACACCAGGGTAGTAGGGCTGTAGATGGTTAGGCCATTAAGAAGGATCAATACATTTCTTTCAGGACTAAGCTAATTCTTGAGGAAGTGAGTTAGTTACCTTGAGAACGGGTTGTTACAAAGTGATCCCAGCCACTACTGATCAACTGTTTTGCACGTCCTTGCTCCCTTTTTAGCCATTTATGACCCAGCACATGCCCCTCATCAGAAGTTGAGAACCCGAAGCCCAAATAAACCTCTAATCTTCATAAATCACAGCCTCAGGCATTCTGTTATAGCAGCAGAAAACAGACTGAAACACTTCTCGGTTGCCATCATGAATTCATTTTCTCTTCCTCTACTACCTTGTTCCTGTTTTCCATGTCCTTCCAAGAATCCAGTTATTTCAATGATTTCACTGTGAAGTCACTGAGGACCCACGAATCTCTACCTCCACACTTAACTTTCCTCTTAATCTCTCAAAGCACACTTCGTTTGCTTGCTAGACATTTTAGGCAGAAAAAGAAGCTATTATGAGTCTCCTACGCGCTGATCATTGGAAATAAGACAAATTCCCTCCTGTCAAGCTCACAGTTACATGGAAAAGTGAAATCCAAATATCTCCAGATACACCAAGAACACATCCGAGTATCTGTTTCATTGTTCATTCTTGAATATAAGACATCTGGCCTCTGACAAGATTTGTGTATTTCTACTACACAACCCCAGGTCTACAAGGTGAACTGGACCCTTGGCGGTTGAACAGTGTACAATCTGCACAGCCTTACGTGGCAGCTCCCACTGGACACCAGGTGCAGGCGAGAACGTGACAAGCTGGAACTGACTATCAGCCCTGATGGCTCACTTGGTCGTTTCCTTGGTGATCTTTTTCTGCTGAGTTAATGGGCTGGACATGGATTATGTTCCCATAGTTTGCTTATAATCTTCTAGGAGCAGAGTTCTGAAAACACCAGCCTCCTCCTGATAAGAAAAGAGAAGCAAAGCCTTGAGGCTGAAGAACCCCATATGTAACCTTCCCTCTTTGTCAGGGTCCCTAGCAGATATAAATCTCTGAGATAAAATACTTACTTCACAATCTCAGCCCAGTGCTGCAAACTAGTGGGCTGTATAGAACACTTGGGTCTTGTCTGACCTGCATGCTCTTTTGAAATTAGCTGCCAACTAATTTCATATACCCTGCAGCCATAGCCCTGTGGCATCTGATCCTGTCAGATCTCAGAAGCTAAGCAGGGTCCGGCCTGGTTAGTCCTTGGATGGGAGACCGCCTGGGAAAAACAGGTGCTGCAGGCTTGGGAGACCGACCCGGCAACCCATTCCCAAAAAACAGTCTGCCATCGAAAACCCTATGAACAGCAGAGAAGCACTGACAGTAGTGTTTCCCCTGTTGTACGCAGGGTCACTGAGTCAGATACTGACTTGACGGCACCTAACAACAACAACAACAATTTCATGTAAATATCTAGATTTTCAGCCTCTTTTGAAAAACCCTGGAAGAAATGCCAACACAGGGGCCCCGTTCCTTTATAACCACCGTCCATGAACGCAGCCTGGGAGCAGCAGCCCCTGAGCAGAAAATTTACTTTGTGACTCTTCATCCCACCCCTGCCTGCTGCCTCCCTCACCTGGCCTGCTTTGTTCTGTCACCTGCCTGACCCCTGCACTCAGCCACAGGAGCTTCCATTTTTAACAATTCTTTGCACCCAGAAAAGATGCCCTAATTGATTTTCAGAGTTGATTATTGAATTTTCTAGTGATAACAAGTCTTGGATATAGAATTCAAGAAGGAAGGAAGGAAGGGAGGGAGGGAGGGAGGGAGGGAGGAAAAAGCAAGGAAGGAAGGAAGGAAGGAAGGGAGGGAGGAAGGGAGGAATGAAGGAAGGAAGGAAGGAAGGAAAGAAAGAAAGAAGGAAGGAAGGGAGGTTCCAAGAGCTATTTTTGTCATTGTACACAAACAACCAATTAGCCCTGAAGAAGCAAGGACCCACCCCACCCCCCCACTTCTCCCGAAAAAGCCACCCAGCGATGAGGTACATTTTCAAAACTCGTCTCTGATCTACCTTGAAATGAGCTCAGAGTGCTCCCTGAGCCTGTGTAATTAGTTGTATCTCAGAGGCAGGGGTCCCCTGCTGGCAGATCAGGCCATTTTAAATTAACCCTTCATGACCTGAGCAGACATTGATGAAAAAGGAAATATTGTTCAGAAGCAAGCTCACAGAACCAAGTGCAAATTCGAGATAGAGGGTTTTCAGCTCCCCAAAAAGAGGCAGACAATCAAAAAATACAAGAGAAAGCAATGGGGAAGCGCAGGCTGTTCTGAGCAATGTAAAAGGGTGCATCGTTTAGAAAAGGCTGCTTAAAAGTATGTTTCATGATATATTTGTTCTGGGCACAGTGGCGCACACCTGTAATCCCAGCCACTCGGGAGGCGCAGGCAGGATAGCAAGTTCGAGACCAGAGGCAATCTGCGTAATTTAGCGAGACCCTGCCTCAAAAGTAAAAAAATGGGCTGGGGCTGCAGCTCAAGGGTCCAGCACTTGCAAAGCATGGAAGTGCCAGGCCCTGGGTTCAACCCCCAGTACCACACACACACACACACACACACACACACACACAAAGATATATTTGTGTGTATGTGTGTGTGTGTCCACACATACAGCTGTACTTCTTGATGTGTGGGCCCTCGCTTCCCCTCACCAGAGCCCAGTAGAAGGGATAGATGGGTGTAAATGACAAGACATGGGCTTCTGGGAGTTTCTGCCCAGTGCCGTGTGGACAGAAGCCTGTAAAAGGAGTTCCTTGAGGTCTGGCATCTGGGTCTGACTTTGAGGTCACCCCTGCGGGATGAGATGGTGGCTTGGGGGATCCTTCCAGCCTGTCTCGCTAATTCAGAGGGGCTTAGGCCCCAGGCATGAGCGGGATGAGCGTCTGGCGCATTTCTGGAGGCCTCCGGAAGCCCTGAAGATCTCTGCGGCGCGAGCTCCCTTCAGCGGGGACCCATCCCCAAAACCCAGGCCTGGCGGTTCAGGCAGGGGACGTTTTCTTCCCGCAGCCCACCTAGAAGGGGCGATCAACAAGCCCAGATAGGTAAGTGACTCCCTCCGTCCGTCCCCACACCCGGGACAAGCCACCTGCAGAAGCTGCGGATTGTCGCAGAGGACTTAAGCAAGGCCACCGTTCCCTGCGCCCTGGCGGGTCTCCCTTCGCCCTCTGTCTCCCGCCCGCCAGGAGATCCCCGCGTCCACAGTCAGCTTTTCCAAAGGGCGGGCTCTGGATGGGGCACCCAACCTTTCTGCTCCGCCGTTCAAACTCCCTGTGGGGCCTCGGGTTGTCTGGACAGCAAGCGTGGGCCGCTGCAGCCAGCCGAAGAGGAGTCCGCTCCGCACAAGCTTTGCCACCTTACTCTTCGCCCCGCCCACTCCTGCCCGCCTCCCTCTTCTGCCCCGCCCACTTCTGCCCACCTTACTCTTCTGCTCCAGCCACTCTGCCTACTTTACTCTTCACCCCGCCCACTTCTGCCCACCCTACTCTTCTGCCCCACCCACTCCTACCCGCCTTAATCTTCACCCTGCCCACTTCTGCCCTCTTCAGTCTTCTGCCCCGCCCACTTCTGCCCGCCTCACTCTTCACTCCGCCCACTTCCGCTTGTTGAATGCCACGTGATCATCTCCCCCATGGCCGCCCCAAAGTCACGTCCTCACTTCCTCCTGAAGGCTTTCCTGACCTCCCTGCCCGCTCCCCGTTGCTCTGCTTGTCATTACCCTTTATTTGCAATGTTTGCATGATTGTTGGATTACCATGTCGTTGCTGCCCTATAAATAATTCCCATGAGTGCACAGACGCCGTGGAAGCCCGGGGAACCTGCAGCAGTGTAATCCGACGTCTATGTGAAGTAGGTTTAAGAGGCTGAAGACTGCCTGTAGCTTCCCTGGTTGAGGCAGGGATTGTTGTTAGGCGCCATAGAGTCGGTCCTGCGTACAATAGGCGAAACACTATTGTCAGTGCTTCTCTGCTGTTCATAGGGTTTTCAATGGCGGATTGATTTTTGGGAGTGGGCTGCCAGGTCCTTCTCCCAAGCCGACAGCACCTGGTGTTCCCAGGAGGTCTCCCATCCAAAGACTAACCAGGCCTGACCCTGCTTAGCTTCCGAGATCTGACAGGATCGGAAGCCACAGGGCTATGGCTGCAGGCACAAGGCAGGGATAGGAGGGTGGATTTCAAAACTGAAATTCAGGACTCCTGGACCAAACCAAGATGGTTAGATGGGTGTTCAGTGAGATCTTTTCATATGATTAAAAAGAACCCCCACTTTCCCTTACATTCTGTGTTATCTGCATGGCCCCTCTGGTCCCTGGCTGGTCAGAAGGACCCTGGACTTGTTTCTAGTGTCTGTGACAAAGCTCCTACAGGGGCCTCTGGAAGGCCTGGGTCCCTCTGTTATTCTCAGGGCTCATCTTGCAACCTCCCCTCCCCCCAAGCTTTCAAATCCCCTAAATTGGCCCCTGACTGGTAAACTCTTGGTTTTATTTCCCTTCCTTCTTAAGTGTGGAACCAAAATCCCTCTTGCAAAGATCTGAGCAAATATAAGAAGCAGTAGGAAACATACCAGAATATTCTGCGATCCAAAGGAAAGGACCCTCTGCAATTAATTTTCAGCCAAAGGAAATGAAAAAAGAGAAGGAAAAAAAGAAAAATGAAAGTAAAAGGGTGGCAGGAAAGGGGAAAGCACTTTTTAAGTTTCACATCCAAGAAGTCTTTTTCATCTATGAAACTGGAACAAGTAGTCACAGTAAGAAATTAATTGTAGATCAGGAAGATTTATCTGAAGATAAAAGACAATAATCAAGTTAGAAGCCACTTTGGAAATGGTAGATGGGCGAAAAGGCCACATAGAAGATAGAATCAGTGGAAAGGAAGATAAACTTGAGAAAATTAATTCTTTTCTCCCAATAAAGTCACAGAAAGTGGTAAAGTGATAAAAATCATGAACAAAACCAAAAACAAGCAGAAATCTCAAAAGGAAAAGAACACACTATTGAATTTAAAAAGTTGGATCTAAATAAAAATTGTTGTTAGGTGCTATTGAGTCGAGTCTGACTCATAGCAGCCCTATGTACAGCAGACCAAAACACTTCCCTATTCTATGCCAGGCACAAGATCTTATTATGAGGAATGGGCTTTTATTGGGGTAATAATATCCACAAAAGGAATATGGGGGGAAATTAATTCTTATAAGTATTCAGGGGGTAATATCACATTGGCTTCAGACTTGTACTCTACAACACAGTGTTTAAAAATAATGAAATATCATTTACAAAGCAAAAGGTTCTATCCAGCCAAGTTGTCATTTGGGGAGAATTGACACACAGATTTTCTTGAAAGGCAAAAATCCATCCTGAATAAAGTAATAGAAGACTTGTGCTGGAAATGAAGTATTCATCAAAGGGACATGCTCAAGAATGCGGAAATGATGGCGAACAAGAACGTTAACCTGCTGTAGTTTAATAGAATAAAGACAGTTGTTAGGTGCTGTTGAGTCTGTATCCGACTCATAGTGACCCTACATACAACAAGCCAAACACTATTGTCAGTGCTTCTCTGCTATTCATAGGGTTTTCAATGGCAGATTGAATCTTGGGAGTGGGTTGCCTGGTCCTTTTCCCAAGCCTACAGCACCTGGTGTTCCTAGTCGGTCTCCCATCCAAGGACTAACGAGGCTCGACCCTGCTTAGTTTCCAAGATCTGACTGGATCGGATGCCACAGGGCTACGGCAGCAGGCATAAAGACAGTAGTTCTAGAATATTGTTTTAGAATGGACACAGGGTATAGTGTACCCCCAAAGTTGTATTTTATAATTTAAAAAATGATGGAGCTAAATTCACAACTGCTTTGGAAAGAAAATCTCCTAATGAAATTTCTCCTCTTCCATAAAAAAGAGCATCTCAAGCTGACATTCTGGTATTGCTTTTGATAGTTTAATATAGGTCTATGAACTTCCTGAAAAAATTGTTAAGGTACTTGCTAATAGAATTAAAATTGAGATGCATGCCTCCCAAGTTTTTACAAAAGGCAGCTGAAATCAAAACAGTTTATTGAGAAAAATAAATTAAATTAAAGAAATAGGTCCGGTGTGGTGGCGCATGCTTATAATCCCAGCACCCTGGGATGCAGAGGCTAAAACATGGTGAGTTCAAGGCCGGAGGCAGCCCGTGTAACTTACTGAGACCCTGTCTCACAACAAAATAAAAATAAAAAATGGCCTGGGGACGCGGCTCAGAGGTAAAGCACTTGTAGGTGTGAAGCCCTGGGTTCAACCCCCAAGAACCACAAAAAAAGTAAATTAATTGAAAATAAAAATAAAGGAAACATCAAAAACAAGATGTTGAGGAAATGAGCAAGGCCACCAATTAGAAAATAGCCATTAACAGCAGGGCAAGGTGGTGCACACCTGTAATCCCACTGGTTTGGGAGGCAGAGGCAGGAGGATTGCAAGTTCGAGACCAGAGGCAGTCTGCAGAATTTAGCAAGACTGTCTCAAAAATGTAAAAAAATGGGCTGAGGGTGCAGCTCAGTGGTCCAGCACTTGCAAAGCATGCAAGCGCAAGACCCTGGGTTTAGACCCCAGTACCACAAAAAAAAAAAAAAAAAGAAGAAAAAGAAAAAGAAAAAAGGAAAGAAAGAGAAAAAGAAAAAAAAATAGCCATTAGAAAGAGTCATGAGAAGGTCCCAGAGAGACCACAATGGGATGAGAGCCATCAGGATAGATGCAAAGGCGTGTCTAAGGGCAT
>VMDO01033210.1:0-18193 GCA_007922755.1 Pedetes capensis
TATATAGTAAAAGATAGAGAAGACTTGGATGGGAAACTTAGATAGGAAGGGGGGAGGGGGGAAACATAAAGGAGGGTAAGGGGTAACCTATATGAATAATGCTTATCAAATTGCATATATGAAAATTGTCACAACGAAAAGCATGTCAAAATGAATCACATTATGATGTACACTAAAAATTTCTAATAAAAAAAACAACAAAATTCAAACACACACACACACACACACACACACACAAAAGAATCAAGCAAACAAACCTATGAGCGGGTCCTCACACGACCAATGCCAGCTGGTCACCTCTTCAGTGCAAGCACATGGCAAGGGCACGACTGTCTTAATTTCTACTCTTATTAAACTATGCTACACAAAAGTGAATCTACTAGCCTAGGGACTTTTTTTTATTAAAATGACAAAATTAGGGCAATGACAGTCAAATAGCCAAATGCAATAGCTGGATCTAAAAGCCCTGAATCCTCCATGTGGTGAACTTAGATGATAAAGAACTAGTTGTGCAGGTAAAAGTCAAAAGGATAAACACTGGCTCTCCCTCTGTTCTACCAAATCAGGCTAAAAATGACTATGTGCATAGCTTGGTAACCACAGGGATACTCCAGAGTCTATAAATAAGAGAGAGAGTGTGTGTTCCACATAGACTTTCCAGCAGCTTATAGAAAATACTTGACCTAGAAACACAAAAATTAGAATAGGAAGTCTGAACTACATTACGGCACTGTCCAAAAGCCCTTTCTGCAAAATGTGTGCCTACTGAATACCTGAAATGTGGCTACTGCAAATGAGGACCTGGAAAGTTCATTTTATTTCATTTTGATAAATTTAAAATTAATTTAAATTGCCATATGAGGTTACTGGTTGCCATGTTGGAGAGGCAGGACTAAAGGGTGAAGTCATGGCCCAAGGGCACAGAACATAGGTTATCATGCGTTAGTAGCACAGTTATTGCAATTCAGCCGTAAGAGTCACTCTGAACTTCCTCTCTGCCAAAGTGAAATGAGATAAAAAGATACAATACACTCCTGGGCTTCTAGGACTTTAAAGTACAGTTGCATTTGGTACAATATTCTATGCTCTGCTGTCATTCGGTTACTGCTTTTGTTGGCATGCTTCTTGGGGAAAGAAAAGAAATCAAACATTTTAAAAAAAGACTTGAATTTTGACTCAATTTTATATATTAATTCACACAGACATGCAGCACTTCCCTAGTTTCTGACAGGACTATTTGGTGCTGGGGGTAGAGAAGAACGCCCCACAGTTCCAAAATGCACAAGGATTAAGATTATTTTAAGAAAGACACAGCTCATGCCCAAGGTGCGATCTATAAAAGTATAATTGCAGGGTAGGTTCCTACCCGGTTGAACTCTTTCCAAATCATCCCAGCATCTCACTGAAAAAATTAACAGAAGGAGGGCCTCCATTCTTACATTTAAAAGACTACTTTAATATACTGTTTAGTTATAGGTTCATTAATAGCAAACCACAGAGAAAAGTCATGAAATGAATATAAAGATGATTTTTTATTGCTTTGCATTTTTTGATTTATGTCAAAATTACTTCATAACAGATATTTCCACAGTGTAAAAAAAACCATGTTTTAAGGCACAGTGTGAAGAAGAATGCGGGCCACAAGGTCTTCCTTTTGCTGTTTAACTGTTTATTTTCTTAAGTTGTATGTTTTATTTATTAAAAAATTACATGAGATCTCTTGCTGATGTAAAGGCAGATAAATACTTTATGTCTTTAAACATTGAAGAGAGATCTCATTAGTAACTACCACGTTTTTTCTTAGTAAACAGAGATGAGGTACACTATAAGGCATTTTTGTTTTTAGTGTATTAAGGATTTATTTGATTTCCAATTTATACACACATTATTAATATAAGAGATGGCTATCCTGGGGTTACTTGGCAGGTGTCTTTTTATATTTTGTCCAGGGCATGTGTTATAAACTCATAAACCCAAACACCTCTGTGTGTGTGTGTGTGTGTGTGTGTGTGTGTGTGTGTGTGTGTGTGTATTTTCATTTTGAATTCATGCAGAATTATAATCACCTATCATATATAACTCAGAAACTATCTGAACTTTTTTTCTGAGAATGACCACAAAGGACACCGAGGGGTTTAGAAATAGAATATAATGCATAGATGATGAAGATCCACCCTATGTAAGACACTACACTCAGTTTAATGTAGGGTACAAGGGAAACAATTATTTCAGGCATTATCAAGGGTGGCTTAGAAGACCAGTGGGCTTTCTGCAGATATGCCTGGCCCCCTGACTCAGCTGATGAAACAAGAACTGCCACGTTCACCAGGACAGTTGTCGTTGTTGTTGTTGTTAGGTGCCATAGAGTCAGGTCTGACTCATAGTGACCCTATGTAGAACAGAACCAAACACTTCCTGACACTGTGCCATGCCTGGCAGCGCTTCCCTGCTATTCATAGGGTTTTTAATGGCTGATTGTTTGGGGAGTGGGCTTCCAAGTCCTTCTCTCCCAGTTTTTGCAGTGCTAGGGATTGAACCCAGGGCCTCAGAGACTGCAGAGAAGTACTCTACCAACTGAGCTAAACCCCAGCTCTCCATGACAGTTAGGTGTACACAAGAGTTTGTGGTGAGGGTTCAGGTCAGCACAGAAGCCAGACATCAGCCCGGTACTTCATGAGTATCTCTCACGAATATCACTGATACGGCACGCAGCTGTCCTCCCTCCACATCATCCCATCTGTTAAGCTGGTACCTGAAAACACTAGGCTGCTCCAAATTTGACAAGCTGGAGTCACCTTTACTGATGCCTCGCCTCGGAAATCAAGGAGCCTTATGCTCTGGGGAACCCACCTCACCTTCAAACATTCCCAAACTGAGTCATTCTTCTTGGCCTGGCCTCTGCTGAATCATGGTCTTCAACTTACATCTTAGCTTCAGCTGAAGGTCTTAGAGTTCATGGGGTACACACTGCTGTCACTGCTCTGGGCCTCTCCCATGTTGTCCTTTGCTCTCATTCTTTAACCCCCCTTTTACACTGGCTTCTAGTCCTTCAGACTCTGCCTTTGAAGCCATTTCTTAACACTGTCATCTCTCCTCATCTAAGAGTAGGTTAGGGATTCTCTGCTGTCTGGCTCCAGGGTACCCAGAATTGCCCTACTGGGCTCACCACTTGTTCTGAGGAGAGGTCACTGTCTTCTTCAAAGCCAAATGCCCAGTTCTAGAGAGTACCACGACTAACATGGCAGATGTTTACAAACAGGTTCTTAGTCAATTGGTAAATGAAAAAATCCTCATTTCCAGTGCCTTATCCTAGGGGTAAGAATGGTAGACATCTGACCAGCCTACCAGTTTCCCTGTCTGGACTGTCTCTCTACATCATCCTTTACACCATCGCCTGTGTAATCCTTCTAAAACATAAATGTCACCGTATTACTTTGCCCTACAGTCTTGGACAGGTTTCCATAACTTCAAAAGAAAAGATCTCTTTAGAAAAATATCCAAGGCCATTAATTTGATTCTAGCCCACCTTTCCTGCCATTTCTTCCATCTCCAGCCACATGCTCAACTCTACTGCTTTTGCCCCTTTTCTAATTATTGTGACCTGACATCTCCATCTTCAACATTCTTCCCATCTCAGAAGTATCCCCTGTGCCCTTTAGGCACAAGTCCATATGTACTTCATAGCATTTGTTACATTATAATTTTATTTTGTTATTTATTTCTTCCACTGGACACTGAGCATTTGTGCTAAATTATAATTTTATCTTGTTACTTATCTCTTTCACTGAGCCCCCAAGGAGTGACTCTCTCTTGAATCCCACCGACTGGCTCAATACCTGGCTTGTAGTAGGAACCCAGTAAATGTTTGTGTAGTGATTTATGAGAAGCCAAAATTCTGTAAGCCTAATCAGTAAGGAAACTTCAATTTTGGAAGTTAATTGCCTTAAATAAAAACATAAAGCAGTGTAAATCAAACTTAACACAGCTATTTCTGTCATGTAGCCAAACAGAAAGATAAATATATTATTTAGAATATTCATGCCCTTGCCAATAGCTTTTTGTTTGTGCTGTCATGTTATAATTTATTGATTGCTTATGTGAGTCTCAAATTAAAACAAATTAGTGAGTTCAAAATTTATCAAATTCAAAAGAACCTTGGCTTTATATTCACTTTAGTTCAATAACTCTAAATCTATCAAATAGGTTTGAAATTATTATTAAACACCTTTCTCTCTGATAAAATAAGTTTCTCAATGGGTGGGATATTATATGTGTTAAGCATTCATTTAATTTGTGATCCTTGTATTGTTTTCTAATACTTCTTAGCTTGATTTTGACTGTAGAAAAAAATTCCTTACATTATTCTAATGCAGTAGTACCTAATGGTTCTTAAGTTCTTTCCACATGACAATGAAAATTAAGTGACAAAATGCTGGAAACAGCCTATAAGACTTTCACACCAAAAGAGAAAAGAAATTTTAAAACGACTGCTGTTAGTTGGGATGTACATACATAGATGGTTGTTGCTAGGTGCCTGTTGAGTCGGTGTCCTATTCATAGCAACCCTACCTACAACAGGCAAAACACTACTGTCAGTGCTTCTCCACAATTCATAGGGTTTTCAATGGCTGATTGTTTCTTGGAGTGGGTTGCGAGGTCCATCTCCCAAGCCTACCACACCTGGTGTTCCCAGGCAGTTTCTTACCCAAGTACTAACCAGGCTGGACCCTGCTTAGCTTCTGAGATCTGACGGGATTGGATGGCACAGTGGTACAACTGCAGGCCATAAATAGATAGATATACTCAAAAAAGAAAGAAAGGAAGGAAGGAAGGAAGGAAGGAAGGAAGAGAAAGGGAGAAAGAGAGGGAGAGAGAGAGGGAGGGAGGGAAAAAGACAGTAGGTAGAAGGAAGACCATTGTTGGGGAAGGAGGAGTTGGGGGAGGGAGATCTTGAGAGGGAAACGGGACAGTGAACGTGAACAATGTACAATGACATACATGTATGGAAATGTCATGAGACCCATTAAATTGTATATTAAAAATTATCAATAAAAAGAAAAACCACTGCTGTTATTGTATTAAATATCTCTCATTACTACCATAAATATGACATATACATAAATAGGACTATGTCTCAATTCCAAAGTTTCTAATACTTGAAATACCCACAAGACAGAAGGTAACACAGGGCTCAGCAGAAAGTGAAGAAGTTGTTAAGACTGGGAAGTACACAATGGCCTGATTTTAATGGTAATTGACAAAATAACCCACTAAACAAAACCAGATGTACCCATAAGATGGGGCTGTAACCTAGAGACTAAACAAACCAACCCCAAATCCAAGAACTCAATTTTACCACAATTTTCAGTGTAGAGAGAGAAAATTTCAATGCACAAGTGACAAAAACATTTCTTCTCCCCACGCTCTTTTTCTTAATATCAAGTTCTTTTTCTGAGTATTCATTGCCCATTTCCTTATACTTAGGACTTATAAATGGATCTCACATGCCATCCAGTTCAACCTTCTCATTTAATAACTAAAGAAATTTAGGCCTAGAAATGTGAACTGATTGTCCAAGGTTACAAGGCCAATTATCAGACAATGGTTTGAAGTCACGTCTCTTTAGTTCCTAACACAAGTGCAGGCTCCACCATCATAGTAAATGTGAGGCTCACCAACTTGCATCTAGGCTTCCATACTGGCTACCCCTGGATCTATTTCATGTGTCCTCACACATTATTTCTAGTATAAAAATTTTATGAGCTTCTAAAATCAGCACCTCTCATTAAACTGCGTTCCTGAGAGTCCTTAAGGGCAGAAAAATAATTTTAGTAAAATCCACTTATTCATAGGAAATTAAATATTTTATGCAATGGATAATTTGAGATCCTTGTGTTCTTTTTTCTTTTTTAATTTTTCAATCTGATTTAGACTCAGGAGGCAAGATATTCCTTACATAATCTCGATGAAGCAGCTTCTAATGATTCTAAAGTTCTTTCTTCATGAGAACAATGAACATTATGTGACCAAATACTGAAAATAACCTAAAAGACTTCCACTGAAGCAGAAAAATTTTAAATCAACTGTTAGTACTGTATTTAAGACCCCTCATGTTCTCAAGCATTTAAATAACCAGTCATTCCCTTACAGAAAACACCTTTGCAGTCTCTTATGATGGCGTTCAGGACCCTCTAAAAGAATTCAGATTTATCCTTGTGACTTTATTTTCAGAGACATCCTGTTATCAAACAGAATCACTGTGTGTCCTCTCTTCAACCTCCCCCGCATCTCTCCCTCAGTTCACAATGTTTCATATCCTCCTCCCACTCCAGTACTAGGGATTGAACCCAGGGCCTTGCCTTGTGTATGCTAGGCAAGCACTCCACCATTGTACATCCTGGTTTTTAAAAAAAAAAAAATTTTTTTTGAGACAGGGTCTTGCTACATTGCCCAGGCTAGCCTTGACCTCACTGTGTTGCCCAGCCTGGCCTTGAACTTGTAATCCTCCTGCCTCAGCCTCTTGAATAGCTGGGATTACAGGCATGTACCACCTTGCCTGGGCTGGGATTTGGCTCAGTGGGTAGAGCGCTGCACTGCAATCTCTGAGGTCCTGAGTTCAATTCCCAGCACCGCAAAAATGGGAGAAGGGTTTGGCAATCCACTCCCAAGGCAATCGTGAAACAGTCAGCCATTGAAAACCCTATAAGGGTCGCTATGAGTCGGATACTGACTCGATGGCACCTAACAACAACAACAACAACACCTTGCCTGGCCATATGTTTCACATTCTTGAGACTGTGTTGAGATGACACATTTCATACTACCATAGCATTTTCAGCACCCCTCGGGGCAAGTATCCTCTTTTAACCTGCCCTATTGTTCCTGATGCACATCTCTCATCTGTCCCTTTAGACTGATACATTCTATGATCCAGGTCTTCCATAATTGGCCATCCTTAGGTCCCAGCAGCATGTGATAAGCATGCTTCATTCTTATGCCCCAACAACATTATGCTAAGGCATGAAACACAGATAAGGTGCTCACAGAGATGTACTGAATGAGGCCAGGACACAGGCAGCTGTATCCATGTACAGAAACATGGGAGTAGCTTGTTGTATCAGTGACAAAACTGGAGTCCAGCTCGGTGGATGGACTTGCCAAAATTGGGCCCACATGAGTAAATTACTGATAATTTAATCACACACAAAAAGCAGGTAATTGTCTTCATCAAATCATTTTTAACTGCTTATTTTTCCCCTAAAATTCACTATTTAAATATTATTTTTCCTCTTACCTTCTATACATAGGACAGATGCTACTCTTTTCTACTACTGACAGTGTCCATATATAACGGGCATGCCCTGCTTGAGGGACCTTTGCTACTACAAGAAATAGCTCTGGAGTCTGATTTCTAATAAAGTCACATTTTCACTGTTTTATTTATTCTATTGTCAGGCTGTCAATAGCTGCTGTTATCCTCACTCCAGCAGCTTCCTTCCCTTTTTAATTTGAACTATTTGACAAATAGAGATCTGAGTTACACTACAATAGTGTTTAATGAAAGGCAGAAAGCTCTCACTGAGACCGCCAATTATTTTTTCTAAGAATAAAGCAGATCAGCTATAAATACTGGTATTTTTGGCTACTCATTCATAGCCTTGATTCTTGTTTAGTTGAATTCTAGGTGGACAAGATGTTGCATAATATATTGCTGGGTGTAAAGTGAGATGAACCAAAGCCAATTGCCTTTTTTACTCAACTCTCATTTTAGATATGTGGTATATTAGTAACCTATTATAGAGGAACACCTGCCTGTACCACGATGTCTGTGATCACATTCTGAGTTAAAAAATGATGTCATCATAAAAATGATTCCACTTTTGAAAAAAAGTTTTCTATATTGATACACGGGGCTAGAGATTAGCTCAGTTGGTAGAGTGCTTGCTCTGCACTCTCTGAGTCCCTGAGTTCCATCCCCAGTACCACAAAAGTGAGAGAAGAGCCTGGCAGCCCACCCCTAAAACAATCCTGAAATGATCAACCACCGAAAACCCTATGAATAGCAGAGAAGCACTGACATAGTGCCGGACACAGCAGTGTTGGGTAGCATTTCTTTCTGTTGTACATAGGGTTGCTGTGAGTCAGGCCCAACTCAATGGCACCTGACAACAACAACAACATGTTGGTATACAGTTTGGAAGGATATTACCCTGATATTATCATGAAAGTTTTTCTAGAAAAATAGTGGTAATTGCTAGGTAGTTGGAAATGTTAATGTTAGGGAATTTTTCAGATTGAATATAGTTACCTCTGGAATTACAACTTCTAACTTCTCTGCACTATTGTCTGAGAACATGGCCTATACATTGATGTTAAAATTCTATGAAATTTATTGAAATATATTTTAAGGCATCACATATGGCAAACTACTAAAACAGTCTATACATGCTAGAACGGGAGATCTATTCACCAACTGCTGGCTACTGAGTTCAATATATGCATACAAGACCAAGATGCTAACTATGTTATTCAAATGATCTGTAACCTCACTAATTATCTTGTCTGCATGACCCATTAAATGCTGAACTGTGTCCATCTCCAGTTATGATGGTGAATGTGCTCATTTCTTGTAATTTGCTCATTGTTTTCTCTTATAAATTTTGAGACTATATATTTTGATATGTACAAGCAAGTTTAGGATTATTATATCCTTCTGGTGAATTGTACTTTTACATGATGTAATGATCTTTTTATCTCTGACCAAGTTTTTGCTTTAAAGACTATTTTTATCTGATATGAACACAATGATACCAACCACATTTGATATTTGCCTGTTGTATCTCTTGCCAATATTTTATTTCCAACTCATTCATGTGTTTATATTTTAGTTATCTCAAGGTTTCTATAGGTAGAATTTAAAAGAAAATTAATAACATCATTTACTTGGATCACTGGTGTCTGTAGCCATTGAAAACCCTATGAATAGCAGAGAAGCATTCACAATAGCGTTTTGCCTGTCCCTATGAATCGGACACTGACTCAATGGCACCTAACAACAAGTGTCTGTAGGGTTGTTTCTATCATATAATTTTTGCAATTTCTAATAGCTCTATTTGTTATATGCTCCCTCCATGCCACACATTTTTCTCCTCTCTTATTTGCCTGGATGTTATGCATTCTAGTTTTAATCACAACTTTATTTGATGTCCTTATAACTTTTAATCAGACATATTTGACTTTAGATTTTAAATTCAATAACCTCCCTTTCCTGTAAATAATGCATATCTCCTTGTTGTTGTTGTTGCTGTTGTTGTTGTTGTTAGGTGCCATCAAGTCGAGTCCGACTCATAGCGACTCTATGTACAGCAGATCAAAACACTTGCCAATTCTGTGCCAGGCAAATGATCTTATTGATGTTTAAGCCCATTGTTGCAGACACTGTGGCAATCCATCTGGTGGAGGGTTTTCCTCTTTTGCATTGACTTGCCACTCCCCCAAACATGATGTCCTTCTCCAGGGATTGATCTCTCCTGACTACATGTCCGAAATATGTAAGACGCAGTCTGGCCATTCTTGCTTCCAAGGAGAACTCTGGTTGCACTTCTTCTAGGACAGATTTGTTGGTTCTTTTGGCAGTCCATGGTATATTCAATAGACGTCTCCAGCACCACAATTCAAAAGCATCAATTCTTTTTATGTCTCTCTTGTTCAATGCCCAGCTTTCATAACCATATGATGCCACTGCAAATACCATATCTCCTTAGAAGACTTTAAATCTAATCACATCCACACCTTACCTGTTACCTAACACTTAAGTTCAATCTTATTCATGCTTTAAAGTCCTCATTACTATTGCTTTGTACTATTGCTTTGGTCAGTGTTTATTTACATTTCCCACATGGCTACTTTCCTGTCATCCTCCTTCCTTCTTACACTGCAGATGTAAGAGATCCATCCTGGGATTTCCTTCTCTTTGAAGGAGATCCTTTAGAATCCCTTTGGTGAGGATTTGCTAGTGGTAAAAACTCTTTTTCATTACATAACACCTTTATTTTACCCTTGTTCTAAAATGAAATTTAGGTAGGCATAGAATATTAGGATAGATAACTTCTCCCAGCAGTTTTTAAAAAAGCCACTGCATTCCACTTTTGTTGTTTTGTTTTTATGTTGGGATGTCTACCTAGATAGAAAAAGCAATTACATTTTTCTTCTGTTTTTCTGACTTTTCATGTGTCTATACGTATATGTCTTTGTCTTTACCTTGCTTGGGATTGGTTGGGCTTCTAGAATCAGACTTATAGCTTACCAATAAAAGCCAATCAACCAACCAAAGAAACCCCTCCAGACCACACTTCCATTTTGGTTATTTTCATCTTGTGGAGGTCCAGTTTGAGGTACATAAACTATCTTATTTTACCTGTTTGTCTCTTTATCACTTTGTCATTTTCAGGGGATGTTGTGTTGTTGTCAGGTGCTGTTGAGTCGGTATCCTATTCAGAGGGACCTTCTGTACCACAGGGGAAACACTATTATCAGTGCTTCTCTGCTGTTCATAGGGTTTTCAATGGCAGATTGATTTTTGGGAGGGGGTTGCCAGGTCCTTCTCCCAAGCCTACAGCTTCTGGTGTTCCCACGTGGTCTCCCATCCAGGTACTAACCAGGCCCGACCCTCCTTAGCTTCCGAGATCTGATGGGATCAGATGCCACAGGGCTATGGCTGCAGGCTTCAGGGGATAAGGTGTATGAAATATTAAACAACTATTTGTTTAGCTCTATCTTCCTGTTTACTACTACTTGTTATTTCCTTTCAGTTATTGGCTTTGATTATTTCAGTTATTTTCTTCTTGTGGAAGTCCAATTTGAGGTACTTAATCCATCTCATTGTACCTGTGTGTCTCTTCATCTCTTTCGCGCTTTCAAGTGGTAAGAAATATGAAGACTCGAAAACTACTTCTTTAGGTCTACTTTCCAGTTTACTGCTACTCTGAGAAGTAGCTGGGCCTCAGCTGCGGCTAAGCCTAAGTACTGAGACTTTTTTTGGTTCTTTTAATTTTTTCCCTCAGTCCTTTTGATCGTCTAATTTTGTGTTATGCTTTTTATTTGATCATTCTTCAGTTTTTCATAAACTTTTTTCCTATTTCATATATCGGAAGTGCTTATGGCCACAGTATTCAGTTTTTCTGTTTGATATTCCTGTTTACTCTCATGGTGATCTGAATCTCCATGCACTGTGGGGTTTTGGATGGGTGGAGTGGGGAGGAAGCCTTACTGTAGGTCTTGGGTCAAGAAAGACATCTTCCTGGGCCTAGGTTAAGGTAAATCCCTCCAGAGAGATCCATGTTTGCTTCTGACAAGTGATACAGGGTGTTACCCACCACGGATTTAAATGGTGATTTCTCAACTTATAGTTGGATAAACTCAAAAGCACTTTGGAGTAGGCCTTTGGCTATATATCCTTTCAGGGTGACGCCACCAAGCACACATTCTACCCAGGCTGGGAACAGGTATGGTTGTTGGTTGCTTGCTTGCTTGGTTTCTGTCTGTGGGGGCACATTTTACACGCAGCCAACTCTTTCATTAAAGGCATATTCCCTTAGAGCAGTGTTTTCCAAACTGCTGTCAAATCCCATTAGGAGACAGTGAAATGAACTTAGTATTGTGGTTCTCAACTTTCTCTGCGCATTAGAATCACCCAGGGGGCTTTTAAAATCCTGATTCCAAAGCTACAACCCAAGAGCAATTAAATCAGAATCAGGGTGGGGCACAGGCAAATATTATTCCCAGGTGACCTGGTAAGTAGCCAAGAATAAGAGCCACCATCATGACCAGCATTTTATAGCAAAAATGAAATGCAACTCAAGAGAACATAGTATGATAACAACAATCCTTAGTAAGAACTGTGCATGCTGATACCATATCTGCTATTCAGGGGATTGTGTGACCATAAATAACATGCTCCAATGTAGCTCACATCCATTACTGCAATTTTCCTTTGAAAATAAACATCTAAAAGAGTTAAGCCCTTGGTTACCGAGATTAGAAGCTGTCCTTGGAGGAGTGGAAGCTTGAGAGCCAGCTATTACCTGCAGCCATACATTGTTGTTGTAGTTTGGTGCTGTAGAGTCGGGTTTGACTCATGGAGACCTCCATAGAGTTTTCAACGGCTGATTGCTTTGGGGTTGCTTTGAGAGTGGATTGCCAGGTCCTTCTCCCATTTTTGCAGTCCAGGGGATAGAACCTGGGTCTTCAGAGAGTTCAGCATGCCACTCTACCAACTGAGCTAAACCCCAGCCCCAATATATACACATTTTTGCACATAGTGACTTCCTTTCTTGGATGTTCAGCTATGCATTATTCATTTTGATCTCAACCCGAAAATTTAGGCTGCTGTTGTTGTTGTTTGACAGGCTCTTCTTATATAGCTCAGGCTGGCCTTGAACTTCTGATCCTCCTGCCTCAGCCCTCAGCTTCCCTAGTGTTGGGATTACAAGGGAGCACCACCATGCCTGGCTTATGTTGGTTGTTGTTGTTGTTGTTGTTAGGTGCCGTCGAGTTGTGTCCGACTCATAGTGACCCTTATAGGGTTTTCAATGGCTGATTGTTTCGGGATTGCCTTGGGAGTGGGTTGCTACATCCTTCTCCCGTTTTTATAGTGCTGGGAATCGAAGGGACCTCAGAGACTGCAGAGTAGCGCTCTACCAACTGAGCTAAATCCCAGCCCGGCTTATGTTTAGGTGTTTTGTAAAAGCTCATCAGGACATCAGGTTGACTATATTGCTGAATATGAAATTCTTTGTATACTTCTTTGAATTTTATTCAAAACATGCACTGTAACATCTAAGTTAATCTTATATATACAATATATTGGAATTCCACTCTGTTGTCATTGACATATTCCACAATGCCACTACAGGAAGGTATTAAAGCATGCCTTTAACAAAACATTCATTGTAGCTCCCAAGCTGTTACATGTACAGGCTTTTACAGGAGGAGGCTCTAAGATCAGGGCTTTGTAGCTTTGGTTGTCCAGTTCATGAGAGCAACAGGGGTTTTCAGACAGAGAAAGAAGAGAAAATAGCCATACTCAAAAGCAGAAACCAGAAAGAATTTCATTTTGACCAAATGCTAACACAAGATGGCTGGTGAGGACAGTGACAACTTGCTATGGGCATGCCTGAAGCACAATGACATCACATCACCTTTTCTCCCAGTAAACTTGGACAGGAGGAGGCATCGCAGAGACTGTGTTTGTAGTTGTTGCTGTTGTTGGCATGGCTAAAGTAGTCCCTGGGAACACTGAGGCACCTTCCCAAAGATCTTCTAGATAATATATTTTTTTAAAGTGAGGAGTGAGATTAGGGATTCTAGCTGTTAAGCCCCTTTTCTATCCTGTCCCCAACACTTCAAAAGATGCAACAGAAATATTTTTTCTATTTCTGCCATGTCGCAACTCTCGAATTCTACACTTACTTCTATCTTAATCCTTCTAAATGCCACTGACCCTGCCAAAATTCCATCCGGACACATGGAATGGTGGGAGTTAGTCCACAGAGCAGTTTATCCAAAGCAAGTTGGTACTAAGCGTTTCATGTAAAACCTTCAATCTCCCTTTATGTTACTATTGTGGCACTCCTACATTTTAGACTGCAAACGTAGCCCATGTGCTCTACTGGAATTCTGTCACACTCAGACCACCACACTCAAATCTGGCATATTGCTGGCAATCTGTTTTCTCTTGCTAAGGAAGTAAACATCTGCACAGTTGCTTCTGTAAGATGAAGAAGGAGATAAAGGTGAAATGAAATACACTAACAGATTGAGGGAAGGGAGGCTGTGTGTTTTATTTTGGTTCAACTGGTCAAAACATTTAAGCATATTATTATGCTTGTAGAACTGGAATACATAAAAAGCAAGAGAAACCTAACTAGAGAAAAGAAAAACTATTTTAAGAACAACAACAACAACAACAACAACAACAACAAAAAACAAATAAATAAAGCACAAGACAGCCAAACAATTTTACTGGCTATTCAAAAAATATCATATCACATAACATTACTCAATGAAACAGGTATGTGACAGATTTTTCATGCCCTTCTCTCAGATGTACAACTAGCTACTTTCCCAGCAGAATATAGTTCCTCCTACAACAGAATCCTACACTAGACTTCTTTAGTTTCAAATTGTATTATAGGATCACATGTCATTAGAAAAATCTTCGAGTGTACCAAACAGGATTTGAATTATGAGCACATTTAGTCATGGCCAAACCCATAAATTAAACCTTACTTCATTTTCTACTTTTAGTTCTTTCCATTTTTAATCTGAAAGGTGAACTGTTTTGAAGGAATAATCAGACTTTGTAGAGCATTGTTTATTTAACTACAACTCGTGTGTCTTCACTATAGAAAGCCTGTTGTTAGGTCTGACTCATAGTTACCCTACGTACAACAGACGAAACATGCCTGGTACTATTGTCAGTGCTTCTACGCTATTGTAAGGTTTTCAATGGCTGATTGTTTCGAGATTGCTTGGGGAGTGGATTGCCATGTCCCTCTCTCATTTTTTGTGGTATTGGGGATTGAACCCAGGGCCTCAGAGAGTACAGAGCAGCACTCTACCAACTGAGTTAAACCCCAGCCCATATATCTCCCTATATATAGATATACAGACATATATATGTATGTGTACGTGTATGTATGTGTGTGTGTATATATCTATATCTACATCTATCTATCTATCTATCTATCTATCTATCTATCTATCTCCCCAATTCTATTGGCTTCTGTGCCTTTTTTTCTTCTTAATAGTTCCTTGGACAAAAGATTTGTATTTAAAGTTCAACTTTTCTTATAATAAATACATACACCCACACACACCCACTTTATGGACAGTAAAAGAACCAGCCAGTGCTGCCCAATATGGTAATCACTAGGTGAAAGTGACTACTCACGTGTAAATAACATTAAATAAAATGAAAACTCAATGCTTTAGTAACACTAGCCACATTTTAAAGGTTTAATAGCCACATGTGGCTAGATCAATCAGAAGGGACAGTCCAAAAGAACACTGCCATCACTTAGAACATTCTCTTGGACAGCCCTGCTTTAAAGCATCTGTGGATTCTGAAGAAAATGCTGAAAATTGAAATGCATGAGTCACAGATTTTTTCCTTTCATGCTTACACGCTTTCACTTAACCAAATGAAAACTCGTTAAATGTCAATGTTAGATACAGTCCAAAAGATGGAGAAACAAAGGATCATGCAAATAAACAACCTTGGGCCTATGCAATGTCCAAGTAGTTTCAGAATAAATAGAAAGGCCAAAGTCAGGACTTTCAATATTGACTTCATGGGGTTTTCTAAGGCCTTAGGCATCTAATCACATTACATACAACTAAAGCCAAGATTATTCAATTTAAGGTATTTTCTGTCTTACTAATCTATAATAGCTTAATAGTTCCATGTGAGAAAAGAAGAAAACTACCAGGACAATTTATTATAATATCCATGTACAGTAAAGTCCAACACAGCATGTCATGGACTATCTCAAGAATGATTTATTTTTTTCCCCTAAATCTGCTATACCAATGAAGCAAATAAAACCTAAGAAATATTATAAAAATGGATGTAAGGTATTGGACCCACTCTGAAACTTATAAGCTAAAGCTGACACTTCAAAGAAATTTCTTAGTTTTAGTTAGAGGTTGATCAGCTACTTGACATCATTTCATATTTCAAGTATAATTCAAGAATAATGAGGTGACCTTGACTGTTCTGTTAGAGGAGGAAGTGTGAAGTACAGCTTTGCAGAGCAAAAGAAAGAAGATTAAAACAAACAGGCTACACTGCTAACTAGTTCCAGGTTTTCAGAGATAAGAACTTAGACCTGGGGGAAAACAGGGATTAACTTGAGCTAGCATGATTGAGGAAGCTTAACAGCCAAAATAAGAGTGCAAATGCTCATTAATGTGTCCAGTTGATGAACCGTGCCATTTTAAAGATAACCTAAAATAAAGATAGTTTCTTTGTAGAAGGAATGACTGAACTTTGCCTTTATGTTAAAGTAAAAATTTAAAATGAAAAGATCTTAAGATGATTATGTGAAATATTTGAAAAATTTGCTCCTGAAAATGTGGATATGAAGGCTTACATGAAAATCTAAACAGTATAATTAAATAGACTAAATGACAAGCACCTAAAATAACATGAGGTTGGGGGTTTTTAAAAAAGCAGAAAACTATGTGATGCTTGTCTGTGGGTCTTTGTTGTCACACTAGATTTTCTTCTTGCACACACACAAAAAATCAACAACAACAAAAATCAAGAGTTAGACACATGCACCTGATCAAATGTGGTTGCTGCTGCTGTTGTTGTTGTTAGGTGCCGTCGAGTCGGTATCCGACTCATAGTGACCCTCATAGGGTTTTCAATGGCTGACTCTTTTGGGATTGCCTTGGGAGTGGATTGCCAGGCCCTTCTCCCATTTTTGCAGTGCTGGGAATTGAACTCGGGGCCTCAGAGACTGCAGCACAGTGCTCCATTAGGTGCCATCAAGTCGGGTCCAACTCATAGTGACTCTATATGTACAACAGAACAAAACACATCTTAACACTGTGCCATGCGCTGCACTATGTCAGTGCTTTTCTGCTATTCATAGGGTTTTCAATGGCTGATTCCATTGGGATTGTTTAGGGAGTGGGTTGTCAGGTCCTTCTCTCCTTTTTGTGGTGCTGGGGATGAAACCCAGAGGTTCAGAGAGCAAAGAGTGGCACTCTACCAACTAGCTAAACCCCAGCCCCATCTGACAGGATATTGCACAATAATTAAAGATAATACTTCTTGATATCCAGGTTTGGGGCCAGTATGTAAGGAGTTTGGGACCTGTCACTTTTATCCTCATAATAATAATTTTAAAAAAAGATACAAAACTGAAAATCAACAACTCTTCTTAGATCTAGTGGAGAATTAAGATTACAAGATTAATCACTGTTTTCAAAACTTGAGACAGGTAGATACAGAAAAGCACAGCTTGCCTGGAGTGAAAACCACCAAGAAACTACTTCTAAAGCCAGCCTTCTCAGGTACCAGCACTTAACAGACAATTGCCTAGACAGTGAAATCTAAATATGAACTGGCTTGGGCGAGGGAAGCTCCTGGAGGCCAGAGCCCACAGCGAGTGCTGGCAGCACACTTTCATGACTTGTACTTCCAAAAGTCCCACTGGATCATAGGATAAAGACCACAGAAAATACTCCCTTGCCTACAACAGGGAGATGCAGCCTCAGGACATTTTTGTTTGCCTTGATGAAAGCCTGCCCTCATAGGAAATCACATTACCAGAGCCTAACCCTATCTTGGGTTTTTACCAGAGTCTAATCAACTGGGGAATGGGAAATACTCAATCCAGGCACCATATCCCCACATACTCCTTAGCCTGCCAGGAGGAGGAAGGAAAATATCCAGCTTCAGCCCCTCCGGCCTTCTAGAATCACTTGAAGGAAGGGCAAAAAAGTCCAAGAAGCATCTATGAGGGTCCCAGCCCAGGGACCTGCACTTTCACTAAAGGGCTGAGACCTAACCATAGGACTAGAGAATGCCTTCCTGTTGCCTACACCTACCACCACATCAACAGAGCGCCAGTGTAATGCCAGGAGATCACAGCAGTTGAGAGGAAGGAACCCAGCAACCTTGAATTCTATATCCAGCAAAATTAATTCAACATTAAAAGAGAAATTAAAAAAAAATTTTTAGATAAAAATTGAGGGAAATTGTTGTTAGTATATGTGACTTACAAGACATGTTAAATTCATTCAAGAAAAGAATAAAGTTATTGGTCAGAAACTTGGATCCACACAAGAAAAGGAAGAATATTAGAGAAAGAAGAGTAAAGGAAAAACTTTGTAAGTATTTCATTTTTCTAATCTTCACTGATATAAAAGATAATTTATTCAGAGTAATAATAGTAATAATGCATTTGGTAATTATAGATTGTAGATAAGTTAAATTAATGATAAAAGTGATAGAAGGGTAGGAAGGAAGAATTGGTATCACATTTTTTTAATATGTGTACTACCCAGTGAAGCAATAAAGGGATTCTTGAAAGTAGATCTGGATTAGTTATAAATGTATATTATAAACTCTAGGACAACAACAAAAAAGGAGAGATATAACTGATATGCTAAAAAGGGG
>VMDO01033211.1:0-18186 GCA_007922755.1 Pedetes capensis
GCCCTCATAGTTGTTTTAGAAGGATTTCAGGAACAAAGGCAGATTATTTCCTTAATAAACATCCAAAGCCTAAGTTTTATCTGAGTAAAAACTTAAGAACTGTGACATGTTTCTAAAAACAGAAAAAAATGCCTACTGAATCTTATCATTCCCACTGAGACTACTATAATTCACTTACCGATTTTGTTTGTTAACAGCTGTGTCTGCACCATTTAGAACCAGCTCCTTCACTTCTGTTGCACCAAAGTTTTCGACTGTGATCTATTAATTTAAATTTTAAAAACAGTCAATGTCAGACTTAAAACTTGGAGTTTTAAAATAATCTATTATATTCTTCCTTTCTCTCATTAGATATAAAAACTAATACATTTGAGACAAAATTCTGCTACCAAAAGCTTCTATATGAATTCTGCTTAAAGCCACAACCAGGAAGTTTCATCCCTACTACTCATTTGATACCACAGCATAACTCATAATAAATTACCAACTGTTTGGTTAGCACAGGAAACTGAGGAAACTTGTTTTCCTTAGATGAGTGATTGAATCCAACTATCAATGCATTCAACTTAGAAGAGCTATGCATTCTTTCACCATGATAACTACTTTTTCATATACCTCTATCTGCTTTGCATGCTTGATCACAGGTTTTTTTTCAGTTACACATTAATTTGGTTTATAAACATGGTTATTTTGAAACTGTTTTTATTTCTTCTAATAGTCTATTAATTTTCTTTTTACATAAAGAGTATAATTCCCATGTATTCATCCTTTCTTTTTCTATTCCTTCTTTTTGGGATATTAAACTCTTTTTTGAAAATCAAATATCTATAAAATACTTTGGTGGGAGTAGGCTAAGAGAAGAATACATCCTTGCTTTTGAGTTCATTATCTTGTAAAGCAAGAGAAATGTGATACGTAAATAACTCATTATAATAAAATAATGCTGTAACAGCAACATGAACAAAATGTTACCAAGCTGCATAGGAAAGAAAAATTAATTCTAACTAGAAAAAGCATGAAAGACTTTGAGCAAGAACTGCCATTTATAACGCATCTAAAATGATGAGTAGGATTCTGAAAGAATGAGAAGGGAGTGGGATTTCAAGTAGACAGATTTAAATAAGGAATAAATATGAGAATAAATACAAAGTTGTGAAAATGTAGGACAAGTAACTATAAATAAGAAGGCAAGGTATATAAACAAATACTTTGTGATATGATACAGTTTGGTATGAATGAAGGAATACAATGAAAGCTGGAAAGGAAACCAAATTATAAATGTCTTTGATGCAAATTTTAAAAGTTTTACTCTGCACACAATAGAGTCATGAAAAATCTCTGAGAAAGAAATGGCAGCAGGAAAAAATGTTTGAATTACCATTGTTCTTGAATACAGTAGGAGTTCATAAACCTGGTGATTACTAAGTTAGAATTTAAACTGCTTAAAACTCAGTATTTTAGTCAGCTGAGATAATAAGATTCAAAGACACTTAAATGGATATAAGTGAATCCACTGAAAAGAAGAACCGAAATTTCACAGAAAACGGTCATGTTTCTTGAAAAGAAAAATATAAAAATAAGTTTATTTACTTCCGCTTATAAACATGTATCAAATTTTCTTGTAAATGCACCAAGAATCAAGTATTACAATGACAAAAAATTGATAAATTCTTTTGTTGACAAATTGATAGCAGAATATGGTATCTTTTGTTAGCTTTGACAACAAAACCATAAAGTTGACTGTTCTGGAGAGGAAAATTAACAAATATACAAATAAAAATCTCTCTAAAAGAAAAAGAAGACTGAAAGCTTTATCATTTTTCCAAGACTCTACTTTATAATTTTCAAATTGTTCCCATCAGAAGTGCCTTATCATTATCTTTGCTAATATTCCCTTTAATTTGTCAACTAGTCTATTTCTGTCAGATCCTTATTTGTCAGTGGTTTTGTAGCTAATTTATTCAATATCCCTCTCATTGACCTAATAATGTCCTGCATCTTTTACAAGATTTGCAGTTTCATTTCCAAATAATAAATACTGCAGTGTATTTGCATTTGTATCATACTAATACATCCAATACCCATGTGTCTGTCAGCTTGTCATGCTATGGGAGTTTGCATGTTGCTGTGATACTGAAAGATATGCCACCAGTATTTCAGATACTAGCAGAGCCATCCATAGTGGACGGTTCCAGACTAAGACAGACTAGGGAGAAGGACCCAACAGCCCACTCCTGAAACAATTAGCCATTGAAAACCCTATGAATAACAGAGAAGTACTGTCAAATACAGTGCCAGAAAAGGAGCCACAAGGTTGGAAGAAATTCAAAAGATGATTGGAGAAGAGTTGCCTCCTCAAAGTAAGGTTGACCTTAATGATGGGAATGGAGTAGAGCTCCTGGGACCTCTATTTGCTGATGTGGCATGACTCAAAATGAGAAGAAACACACTGGCTACAACAGTAGGCTCAAACATAAAAAAAGATCACATGTATGGCACAGTGTCAGGTAATATTTTATTCTGTTATACACCTGGTCACAAGGAGTTGGACTCGACAGCACACAACAATTCATTCAACAGTTAGACAAGATGAATATTAGTATGAAGCAGAGATATATTAGGGGGAATTAACCTTTTAACGGGTAAATTCATTAGTAATACTCTCATGTTGCAATAACCTTTTGCTTTTCTAAGCATTCCTGAAATTGAAGGCTCAAAAATGAATACCTGGATAAAGTTCTCTTGCATTGTAAGTACCCTTAGCATAAAAATAAAATACATCAGCATTGAAGTCACAGAGCTGAGTGTAAATACTGGTTCTGACATGTAATTAATGCTTTCAGTTTTCTTCATCTGTAAAATAGGGATGATACTAATTTCACAGTGGCTGGGATTTAGTTCAGTAGAGCACTGCTCTACAATCTCTGAGGTCCCAGGTTCAATTCCCTGCATCATAAAAATGGGAGAAGGATGTGGCAATCCACTCCTGAGGCAATCCTGAAACAATCAGCCATTGAAAATGCTATGAGGGTCGTTCTGAGTCGGACATGACTTGATGGCACCTAACAACAACAACTAATTTTATAGATTGGCTGAGGATGAAATAACACATATTGTGACTAGCAATCGTAAATGCTCAATAAATGTTAGATAAAGAGTTAAGAATTCCATCTATTGTAATAAAGAAAAATCATAAGCTGATGAATACTCAGGCTAACCTATGCCTGTACATCTTACCGTAAAATTTAGACAAAATGTTTCCTCTATATCATCTTCTGGATAATCCAGTAATTGTTGCATGCTTCTGAAAAACAATACATATGTTTCGTTAAGGGAAAACATTAGGATGGGGGATCATGAGAGGGTAAGGGGGGCAGTGAACATGAGCAATATACAATGAAATGCATGTATGGAAATATTATGAGACCCATTAAGTTATACGTTAAAAATTATCAAAAAAAAAAAAAAAAGAAAAGAAAAGAAAAGAAAAGAAAGGGAAAACATTATCGGGCATGTTGACTATTTTGCTTATGAGTAAGTATATATTTCTTATTCTCCTTTTTTTTTTCCTCCCCAGTACTGGGGTATTGAACCCAGGGGACTCATGCATAAGTGTTCTACCACTGAGCTATATCCCCAGACACCTTTTTTATTTTTATTTTTTGAAATTTTGAGACAGGATTTTTCCTGGTAAGTTGTTCAGGTTGCTTCTGGCCTTGAACTTGCAATTCTCCTGCCTCAGCCTCCCAAGTCCCTGCAATTTGGCTTATTTCTTATTTTAAGATATGGTATTACTAAGTTGCACAGGCTGCCACTGGCATGGAATTCATGAACCTTCTGTCTCAGGCACTTGAGTAGCTGGGATTACAGGTGTATGCTATGGTGCCCAGTTTCTCATGTTCTCTTCAAAAAATTCTTTCATTAATTTGTATTTTTATATTTCTTTCAGAATAGTGGGTGTACGATGGTAAATTTATAAACAACACTGAAAAAAAAAACCAGTCTAAGGTTTTTCTCTCTTCTGAATAAAAAGGCCAGGTATAAACAGTGTCAACATTTGCTCCTATTTAAAAGTAATTTTCATTGCATCTTATATGGTACAATTCCCCCCTCCCCCGTACTGGGGGTTGAACCCAAGGCCTCATGCTTCCATGCTTTGCAAGTGCTGGACCACTGAGCTGCACCCCCAGCCCATTTTTTCTTTTTAACTTTTTGAGACAGGGTCTCGCTACGTTATGCAGACTGCCTCTGGTCTCGAACTTGAGATCCTCCTGCCTCTGCCTCCCAAGCCGCTGGGATTACAGGCATGTGCCACCGCGCCCGGCTATGGCATGATTTTTTAAAAACATGTTCAAAGTGGGAATGATGGTAATCAGAAGTAAAAGTACAAATAAATCATTTAGCCACTCTCAGAAAACATTACCTTCCTAGATTTATTATCTGATACTGGCAAAGTATTGTTAAGCCATGAAAAAGTCAGTTTTTCTACTGAAAGAATTTAGTCTTTCTACTAAGAGTTTAGTCTTTCAGTAGAAAATTTTGATCTCAGAAATATAATGGATTTTCATTTATTACAAGAGCTTTTGTTTATTTCAGAAATTTAACAGAAACAAAAAACATAATTATTCCGACAAGGAAAGCTTCCTGTACATTCCCCGTTTCTTATCTCCCAAACCCTATTCTTGACACTTTTTAAAACTAACCTCCCAACATCAGGCATTAATTCTTTCAAATCATCCAGGGATGGCTTCTTTTTCAGTAGTTTCTTATATAAAGCCAAAGGAAAATGGAGGTCCACAATAGTAAAATTATATATTGCTAATCCACAGATAACACCAATCAAGTGGAACAAATCACTGTCTTCAAATGTCTAAAAATATAAAGAAGAAAAAGTTAAAGACTTGTCTTCCAAGTTAAAACATTAAAATATTTTCTGATTACAAAAGCACATCTTCATAGGACAAAATTTTGAAGATAAAGAAAAAACTAATGAATAAGAAAAAAGTTCATCCTCTTTATTATCTCCTTGGCATAACATCATTGTTACTATTTTTGTGCATTTCTATTCAATGTATTTTCCAAGACTTAAAAATTAATATCTAAGGTTTCGGGATGTAGCTCAGTGGTATAGTATTTGCCTGACATGCTCAAGGGCCTGGGTTCGAGCCCCAGCACTGCAATAAATGAATAAATATAAAAAATATCTAGGCAGATTATTACACACACACACACACACACACACACACACACTTCCATGTCATTAAATATAAACATGGGCCAGGGATGTAGCTCAGTTTTAGAGTGTTTGCCTGTGTTGTTCTTGTGGTTGTTAGGTGCCACGGTTGTTGCTGTTGTTGTTGTTAGGTGCCATTGAGTCATGTCCAACTCACAGAGACCCTTATAGGGTTTTCAATGGCTGACTGTTTCGGGATTGCCTCGGGAGTGGGTTGCCACATCCTTCTCCCGTTTTTGTGGTGCTGGGAATCGAACTTGGGACCTCAGAGACTGCAGAGCAGTGCTCTACCAACTGAGCTAAATCCCAGCCCCCAATGGAGTCAGGTCAAACTCATAGACACCCTCATAGGATTTTCAATGGTTGATTGTTTTGGAATTGTTTTGAGAGTGGGTAGCCACGTCCTTCTCCAGTTTTTGTGGGGTTGGGGATTGAACTTAGGGCCTCAGAGTATAGAGCGGCACTCTACCAACTGAGCTAAACGCCAGCCAGAGTGCTTGCCTAGCAAGGATAAAAAAACCCTTAACTACTTAATTGATTAATTACCAAAGAAATTAAAGGTGAAATAATTATTGTAACTTTTTTTTACTTTTCTTTGAAAACCACTAAACATTCAAATCAATCATGCACACACCTATAATCTCAGCACTCAGGAGAGGCTGAGCAGGAGGATCTTGAATTTAAGGCCTCCCAAGGCTATATAACAAGACTATGTCTGAAAACAAAAAGCCAAAGAACATTCAAAATTTGGAAAATAAAGAGAAAACATGAAAAAGAAAATAGACACGTGATTCAATCAGTTAAACTAAGAAGGGTCACCCTGAAAGTAGAATAGTGATTACTAGAGATTGGGAAGGTGGAAGGGAGGAGGAGGTGAAAAGAGTGATTGTATTGATAGTACATGCTATATGCATATATGGAATCACCACACTGAATGCCATTAATATGCCTAATTAACATACGCTAATAAAATAATTTTAAAAATAGCATTTTCAACTGCTAGAAATCCCCCCCCAAATGTCACTAAGTATTTTATATATAACATGATTAGTATGGTTTTATTTTGTTGTGCTAGAACTCAGGACCTCATGAATCCTAGGCAAGTACTTGACTACTGAACTAAATCCCCAATCCCTACAACATGATTTTTAATGGCTGCATATTTCATCACATATAAATATGACTACATAAGCTATTTTACTGTAGATGGATATTTAGATCAAGACATAAAAAACAAAGTCTACTTTTTATTTTTTTTAAAGTAATATACCATATATATATTCACAATAAATTCTGTGAACATGATAGTGAGGAGAATAACTTTTTTTTTATTAGACTTGGGCTCCAGACTTGGTTCAGTCACTATCTAACCTCAATTATTTTCAAAGAAGATACAGTACTTACATGTTTATTATGAGGATTAGATAGGATAAGGATTATAAAAAGCTTTTAGTGTAGTTCCTGAAGCACACAGTAAAGGATCAATAAGTATTAGTTATTCCAATTAGTAATGTTCAATATAAAATGGGCTTCTTGTCCTGGAGGTCTATCAGTGGTTGAGCAGGTTTTTAGCATGTGTGAGGTTCTAGGTTCAAATCCCAGCACCAAAAAAACCCCCCAAACAGCATCTTTTTGTTGTTGTTGAGATAAGGCCTTGCTATGTAGCCCAGGCTGGTCTTGAATTTATGAGCTCAAGCAATCCTCTCTGACTTTAGCCTCCTGAATAGCTAGGACTACAGTTATGCACCACTCTATTCAGTTTGTTTTTTATTTGTTTTGCATATTTTGGTCCATAGTTTGGAGCATTTCCTTATGAGAAATATTGATTCCTAACAAAGAATTCCTAAGTCAAAAGATAGTTATGTGTTCTGCTTAACCTGTTCTTCTTCGTATTGCCATTTGCAGTCTAGGAACATTCTGTTCTCTCTACATTTCTATCTGCAGTATATACACACTGTACACACAAATGTTTTTGTCATCAGCTTAAAAATTATAACTGGCTTTAGTTTACATTTTTGATATTAGTAATACTGAGCTTGGGGAATGTCTCTTGGTGTACCTGGTCCACTTAATGTGTTGGAAGATAGTGTTACTCTTTATGTATACATACTTGAGTTCTTCACACATTAGGGGTGTTACACAGTGTAACATTTGCTATATATGTCACAGTCTATTATATGCCTTTTGATTTTAGGTTTTCTGTTATGCATAAGTAATGAAGTTTTCAGTGGCTAAATTAATCTTCTTCCACTATAGGGTCATTATTAAATAGGGTAGACTGAATTATGTGGTAATCTCTTTCTCCTGAAGCCCTCTAAATAAGAATAAAGGAATAACTCTGGAATAAATACATATAGTGGAGATCCCAAAAGGAAAGAAATAGAATATCTGAAGAAATGGTTGAAAATATCCAAATTTGTTAAGACATTAATCTACATGTCCAAAAATAGCAACAAAATCCACACAGGATAAACTCAAATTCACAACAAAACACATAATATATCAAAAGCCAGTTACAAACAGAAAAGAAACTTGCTACATATTAGTATTTTTAATGAGATCAATAGTTGATTTTTCATCAGAAACCATGAATGTCAAAAGGTACCGGGGTGACATATTTAAAAGTCTGAAAGCAAGAACTCTATACTGAGGAAAACGGTCCGTCAAAAATGAAGGCAAAATTAAGACATTCTTAACTCATTAACATATACCATCCTATTGATAGGACAGTAATGAATTCGCTGATTATTTCTCAGAATTTATATCAGACTTGTGTACATGCACAAGTTGTCACACTATATCTCAACATTATCTTCTGCTAGCCGCTTGCTTTTAAGTTTAGTCTAATTGAATGAAACTAAGGTGTTGTGATCATTTCCTTATAATGAGTGAGTTACCGTCCTTTAAGTAAGATTCTGTGGGTTAAAAGATTAAACAAAAACTGTGGCAGTTTGTTTCTACTAGAACTTTCCTATAAGATATGTTCAAATATTTTAGGCTGATAAAAGGATGCAACACAGTAACATTGTTACACACAGAAAAATTAAGAATTCTGTTAAAGGTGCCTACACAGATAAATATAAAAGGCAGTATTACTGCATTTTTTGTTTGTAATTTCTTTTTCCCGTATGGTTAAAAATATGTATAAAATAATATAAATTTATGTTAATGCACAATGCACAATGTATAAAGATATAAGTTGAAATAATAACAAAATAAAGAGGGAAAGACAAAAATAGCCAAGTGCGAAGTTTCTATATACTACTGAGGTTGTTGTTGTTGTTGTTACGTGCCATCGAGTCAGTATCCGACTCATAGCGACCCTCACAGGGTTTTCAATGGCTGACTGTTTCAGGATTGCCTTGGGAGTGGATTGCCAGGTCCTTCTCCCATACTGAGGTTGAGTTGGTATTAATTCAAAGTACAGTGTTATAAATTATAAACTGAAAGGTAAATAAAAAGGAATCAAAACAACATACTACAAAAACACAAAAAAGGGATGATAGTGGAGCAGGGAATGGCAGCCCACACCTATAATCCCAGCACTCAGGAGAAAGAGGCAGGAGGATTAATAGCTTTTAGGCCAGCTTGGGCTACATAAGGAGACTTGTCTCCCCCCCACCCCCCAAAAAAAGGCAGGGAATAATAATGAAGGAACTGAGGAACAAAAAAGACACACACACACACACACACACACACACACACACACATATACATATATATATACATACACATACATATACACACACATATATATAAATAAAACAAATACTAAAATGTAAGAAGTGTTTTCTTATCAATTACTTTAAATGTGAATGGATTAAAACTCTACAATCTAGAAAGGAAAACAAGTATTACATATTTTACTCTTAAGGCAAAATCGGTGTGTGTGTGTATGTATATACATACATACATATGTACATATATACACATAGATATTCACACAAGCAAGACATGCAAATAAAGGGTAGACTACTGGTGAAGAAGGAAAAGAGGGGAGAAAGGGGTAATGTGAGGGTAATGGGGGAGGTGAACATGTATAATGTACAATGCATGTATGGAAATGTCATAATGAGACCCATTAAGTTGTACACTAAAAATTACTAATAAGAAAAAAAGAAAAAAGAAAAAAATCCTCTGCAATCAAATAGACTGGTGGAATGTTTTAAACAAATAAACATAATCCAATTACATGCTGTCTACAAGTCTTGCCTTAGATCCAAAGACACAAATAGATTGAAAGGGAACCTTTGGAAAAGATATTCCACATAAATAAGAAAAAAAGAGAGATGGAGTGACAATGCTAATGACAGACAAAATAGACTAATACCAGATAAAATTGTTAGAAAAGGACAAAGAAATATACCAGTAATGATAAAAAGGTCAATTCATCAAGAATATAAAAAACATGTATCTAACAGCATAGCTCCACAATATATTGAAAGGAGAAGCAGACAGTTCTACAATAATAGTTGGTGAGTTTAATACCCCACTCTCAATAATAGAACAACTAGATGGAAGATCAGAAAGCAAACAGAGAACACCACCAATAGAAATTGAAATCTAAGAGACACAGAACACTTTACCCAATTAACAGCAGAATACATATATTTTTCTAAGTGTGCATGGAACATCTTCCAGATTAGTCCATATGCTGGGTCAGAAAATAATTCTCCGAAATTTTTTTTTTTTTTTTGCAGGGGCAGGGGGGTGCTCACTATGTAGTCCAGGCTGGCCTTGAACTCAAAATATCCTGCCTCAGTATACTGTGTGCTGGGATTACAAATGTGTGTCACTCTACCCAGCAAGTCTCAATTATTTTATGACTAAAATCATAAAAAATATTTATCTTCTTAGACCACAACTGAATGAGACTAGAAATCAAGAAGAAGGAAATACACAAAACTCACAAACATGTGGAAATTAAAGAATGCACTCTTTCTTAGAAATTTCTTTCTGTGATGCTGGGGATCCACTTCAAGGCTGCACTCATGCTAGGCAAGTACTCCACCACTGAGCTACATCCCTAGCCCTAAAACAATACATTCTTAAAACAACCAATGGATCAAATAAGCAATCAACAGAAAAATTAGAAACTACTTAGAGACTAAAGAAATGAAAACACAGTCTTATAAAACATGAGATGCAAGGAAAGTAGCATTCAGAGGAAAATTTACAGTTGTAAACATCTGAAAAAGACCCCAAGTCAATAATTTAACTTTATATCCTAAGGAACTCAGAAGAGCAATCTACCAAAGCTAGCAGATGGAGAAAAATAATAAAGATTAAAGTAGAGATAAGTGAAATAGAGAATAGGTAAATAATATACAGAAGTAAGAAAGACAAAAAATCATTCTTTTATAAGATTAATAAAAACACTCCCCACTAGGGGGACTGGCCTCATTTTAAATTCATGAACATAAACTTCAAGCTGGTCTTCAATGTTGTAAATCTACTGGTATACTTATTAACATGCTCAATTTATTTTCTCGTTCTCCAAATAGATAATTTCATTCCTTCTTCTTTAAATCTCCTCCACCTTTTCCACATCTTAACTCTTTGCTAATGACTTTATGCCTGCAGCCATAGCCCTGTGGCATCAGATCCTGTCAGATCCGGAAGTTAAGCAGGGTCAGGCCTGGTTAGTACTTGTATGGGACACTTCCTGGGAATACTTGGTGCTGTATGCTTGGGAGAAGGACCTGGCAACTCAATCTCAAAAAACAATTAGCCATTGAAAACCCTATGAATAGAGAAGAACTGACAACAGTGTTTCATCTGTTGTACATAGGGTCGTTATGAGTCAGACACTGACTTGATGGCACCTAACAACAACAATGAATTAATGAGCCTAAGTACTGAACATCAATGTCTGCTATTATCACATACAAGAGTCAGTCAGATACAAATTTCTTTCAAATCAAAGTGCTACAAACTGAACCATTCATTTTTTCCTGTATCAGAAATCAGGAAACCTTATCTCTGAAAGGTCAGATGGTAAATATTTTAGGCTCTGTTTGGACACAGGGTCTCTGTTGTAACTACTCATCTCTATCTCTGATGTAACTCAAAAGCATCCATCGACAGTAGGTAACTGAGCGAGCTTGACTTCATTCACAAAAATATATGGTCGGAAGAATTTGGCTCATAGACTATAGTTTGCCATTCCTTACCTAAATTATAAGAAACATCAATGATCTCTAATGCTAAACTAATTCTTCCCAGAAGAAAAGTAAATCTAGTGAATAAGCAGAAGGAAAAGTCAATATTATTTTTAAGCTGATCGTTTATCAATTTATTTTGTTAATTTGAATCAATACTGTAAAATTGCTATATTACCAAAAGCAATTCACAGATTTAATGCAATTCCCATTAAAATCCCAATGACAGATTTTGCAGAAATACAAAAAATAACCAATCATATGGAAACACAAAAGACCACACATAGCCAGAAAAATCTTAAGCTGCAAAACCAGTGCAACAGGACCACAATTCCTGATTTTAAACTATACTACAGGGCTATAGTAGCAAAAACAGCTTGGTACAAAATAGGACTTAGACAGCTTAGATGAAATAGGACTGAAGACCAATGGAACAGAATTGAAGACCCAAAGATATACCCATGCAACTACAACCACCTGATCTTTGACAAAGGGGCTAAGGATACAAAATGGAAAGCCTCTTCTACAAATGCTGCTGGGAAACTTGGATATCCATCTGGAGAAAAATGAAAATAGACCTGTACCTCTCAATTTACATGAGAATCAACTCAAAATGGATAAAAGACCTCAACATAAGACCAGAAAACTTAAAACTACTAGAAGAAAAGATAGGAAACACACTCCAACACATAGGCACAGGAAAGCATTTCCTTAACAAGACTCCAATTGCTCAGGAAATTGCGCCAAGAATTAACCAATGGGATTACATGAAATTAAAAAGCTTCAATACAGCAAAGGAAACAACAGAGCTAAGGAAGAGCTTGTTGAATGGGAGAAAATCTTCACATCCTACATGTCTAACAGAAGACTAATTTCTAGAATTTACGAAGAACTCAAGAAGGTAAATCCCAAGACAACAAATAACCCAATTCACAAGTGGGCAAAGGAAATGAACAGACAGTTCTCAAATGAAGTTCATAAGGCTAAGGAGCACATGAAAAAATGTTCAATATCCCTAGCCATTAGGGAAATGCAAATCAAAACAACTCTGAGATTCCACCTAACTCCAGTACAAGAATGGCCAAGATCAACAAAACAAATAATAACAAATGCTGGCGAGGATGTGGAGAGAAAAGAACCCTCTTACACCGTTGGTGGGACTGTAAATTGGTTCAACTACTTTGGAAATCAATATGGAGATACCTCAGAAAACTAAAAATAGAACTGCCATATGACCCAACTATACCACTACTGGGAATATACCCAAAGGGAGACAAGTCATCATACCACAGAGATCCCTACCTCTTCATATTCAATGCTGCACTCTACACAATAGCAAGGATATGGAACCAACCAAGGTGTCCATCAACAGAATAATGGATAAAAAAATTTGGTACATATACACAGTGGAGTATTACTCAGCAATAAAAAAAATGAAATAATGTCATTTGCAGCAAAATGGATGGAACTGTAGAATATCACCTTAAGTGAATGAACACAAGCTCAGAAAGAGAAATACCATATATTCTCACTCATATGTGGGAGCTGAATCTTACTTAAAGGAAGAGAAAATCCTATACATAAGTTGATATATAAAAATGCACAGTTAAATTCAGCAAAGATGAGATAATAAAAAGAATAGAAAGAAGGAGGGAGGGAACTAGCAAAGGGAAGCAAAGATTATGGAAGGTGGAATGGAGAGGAAAAACAATGTAGAAGGATAAAGAGGAAAGGATAATCTCAATGTGAACAATGCAACTTTATGAGTATATGGAAAAATAGGGGAATATAACCCAAATATATTTACTACGTATTAGTCAAAAGGTTCCATAAACATCATAAATTGATAAAAGTGTAACCAAAAGTGATGTAATAGTTGCATAATGGAAAAAGCAAATGCTGTATTACTCTGTACCCCACCAATATTTACTAATAAACGGGAAAACGAAAAAGAAAAGTACAGTAAGTACTAATGTGTTTTGACAACTCTAAATCTTTACAAGTCTAAATCTTTGACAAGTCTAAAGATTTATAATTTTTCAAATTACAAAAAAGCAAACTAAGCCTGGTAGCATACATATGTAATCCCAGCCACTTGGAAGGTAGAGGCAAGTGGATTTCAAGTTCAAGGCCAGAGTCAGCCTATGTAACATAGTGATACCCTGTCTCAAGATTTAAAAAAAAAAAAAAAAAGGGCTGGGAGCGCAGCTCAGTGGTAGAGTGCTTGCAAAGTATGTATAAGGCCCTGAGTTCAACACCCCAGCACCACAAAAAACATCTCTGACCTAAATATGTTAGGAATCCAGTAATAACTTTTACTAAGTTAACTTAATACAAATTATACCCCCTCACACACATACAAACATAGGTATATACAAAGAAGTAATTTAAACAATTGGACATTTTACCTTATCTGAAAACCAAATAAGCCTGGAATCTTCATAATATCTAAACATGCCATATTTAGGATCCAATAATTCCCTCATAATGAGCAAGAAAAATTCTTTGCGTACCCCTCCTGCATCAACAGCATCTTCTCCAACAAATATGACCTAAAACAGCAATAATACAAACACTGAGCAGACTGTAAGTTAACTAAGGAACATTTTAGAGGCAATATAATATGCTATTATTAATAAATGTTCAGCAATTTATAGTTTTAAAAATTAAATATATAACTTTATTAAGTTTTAAAGATACTCCAAAAAAATAAGAAAACTTCAATTCTAAGTAAAAGCTCCATTATATAAGAGAAAATGCCAAATTACCTTTAGAGGTTTTTTGTAATCTATGTTCTTTGTTTTCCTGAGGACTTCCATTGCATCTCCTACAATATTTTCTCTACGCACCACTAAAATTAAGCAGGGATTCACAGATTCAATCACTGGGAGAAAAAGTGAGGAGACGTTCTGTCTGTGGGCTTGGTCAATAGCCATCTAGAAAATAAAGCATAACAGTAATACTACAAAGAAGCCACTGCGACTGAATAAGCTATGACTTCATGAATAATTATACAGCATCTAACATAATATCTAGAACAGCATAAGAACTTAGTAAATTGAGCATAAAGAGTACCCTTTTGAATTTTCATATTAATGTATGTCATAACATTATTAAGGTAAACACAGAAGTACAGCAATAATATTAAATCTGAGCTTGTTATTTCCAAAGGAGAAAAAAAGGAACAATAACAACTAGAGGAAAGGGATGGAGTGAGAAGAAACAGAAAGCAGCATAAAATAAACCTTTAAAGAAAAAAGGAATGGCCTGGTTAAGGAAGTATATGACAGAAATTCATCTAATATAGTGATCACCAGATGTGTTCATAACCTAAGCATGTGGTGTCTACCATTTAAAGCCTTTGTGTTTTTCCTATGGCTTTCCTTGTGTTCTTGCTCTAAAAATGGAATGTTGTTGTTGTTGTTGTTAGGTGCTGTTGAGTCAGTATCTGACTCATAGCCACCCTCTGTACAACAGGTGAAACACTATTGTCAGTACTTCTCTGCTGTTCATAGGGTTTTCAATGGCAGATTGATTTTTGGGAGGGGATTGTCAGGTCCTTCTCCCAAGCCTACAGCTTCTGGTGTTCCCAGGCGGTCTCCCATCCAGGTACTAACCAGGCCCGACCCTGCTTAGCCTCCGAGATCTGATGGGATCGGATGCCACAGGGCTACAGCTGCAGGCACTAAAAATGGAATAGGAAATATTAAAAGCAGAAGTTATTAATTTATCCTTTGAGCAAAGACTTCTCAAAAAATTGGTTTGCTAGCCTATAAAAATATTTCTTCCAGTGATGAAAGTAAAAATAAGCACATCTCTAAAATTCTCTCTAGTATTTACTATTAAAATATTTGGAAAGATTTAGAACACCAAATGTACCTATCTGAACAGAATGAAAATTATCAAAATGTGGTTTTCAAAAAAAAATCTTTAAGTATTTTTAGAAGACAAAATGTTCAAGATCTCATTTCATACTTAGTTCTTATCTATATACTTAAGGAATAAGCTCAAAACAATTTTTATTTACAGGTTCAAATGATAAACCTACTGTAATTTTTAACATTATAATGTGAATTAGTTTTTAAAATGTTTATGAATGAAAAACTGCTCATCGTAAAACTGAGGACATCAAGGTAAAAGAGAGAGGAATGAAAGATTATGATTACCAGCCTCAGGAAAATACCGTATAATGAAAGTTTTCTTCCAAGAGATTTCATATCTTCCTCCTAATAAGTGATCAAATGCTTTCTACTTTATCTCATCTCTAGTTATTTCCATCTTTTACCAAGCTTATAAATAGGGAGTGAAGCAAGATTTTGAAATGATCTAGCATTTTATCAAGTAAACTAGCAAAACCATTTATAAAGACTGAATATGTATATAATGAAAGAAGCTTATATCATTTTTAAAGAAATAAAATGGACAAAGGTTGAATTATTCTATTTTCATTGCAACACGTTTTTGTAAACAGTCCTCCTAAATATACAGGCCACACACAGCTGTCTCCTTTATAGCTACTCAAGGTACTTTGTCAATGACAGACCACAATGGTATCTCCAAAGCTTACCGATAAAAGGCAAGTTTCAAATATTTATTTTTAAAAAATCACAGAACTAATTTTAAAAACACTCCCAAATCAAATTGTTATTACACAGTATTTTACCTGCATTTGTAAGACTGCGTCTGTTTGTAACAGAGTAGTTTTTGCTTGGGCATCAAATACGAATGGATATGTACAGATTGTAACAGGGATATCTGCCAACTGCAAATAAAAAATAACTTATTAGTAGAAGTTGATTTGTGATATATTTATTGTGGGTGCTGTCATTTCTTGTAAAGATGATCACATTCGAGTGGTTCGGGAATTATAAAAAAAATGTTTATTTCTGAACATAGAATTTTTATTGATGGTTAGATGAAACATTGGAATAAACCCAATTCTCAATTTTATGAAGGAACTGTATACTTTGGAGTCCATAGTAACAAATAACAAGTTTGTTTGTGTATTTGTTTATAGTGGTGCTGAGGACCAAACCCAGACCCTTGTGCTTGCTAGGTAAGTGCTCTACCACTGAGCTACATCCCCTGTTCTTGTTTTTTTAAGACACGGTTTCACTATGTAGCCTAGGCTAGCCCTGAACTCACTATGTAGCCCAGGTAGGCCTCAAACTCTCAATCCTCCTGCCTCAATAATTCTGGGATTACACGCATGTGCCGCTTCACCCAGCACATATATTTTTTGCTTGTTTTTGTTGTTATGTGCCATTGAGTTGGGTTCAACTCATAGTGACCCTATATAAACAGAATGAAACACTCCCAGGCACTGTGCCACGCCTGGCACTATGTAAGAGCTTTTCCACTATTCATAGGCCATTTCAGGATCGTTTCAGGAGTGAGCTGCTAGGTCCTTCTTCCATTTCTGTGGTGTTGGGGATTGAACCCAGGGCCTCAAAGAGTGCTGAGCAGCACTCCAACAATGGAGTTAAACCCCAGTCTAGCACATGTTAATTCCAAGTTTCACCAAATTAGGTTCATTCTATAACAAGTAGCTTCTATGTTAAATATTATTTAATACACAGTTCTTATATGTTAGGGCTAGTCTAGCAACTGAAGCCATTTATAAGCAATCTGCCTATTACTTCATATAACAGATAGAGTGCCATTAGGGTGCCAAAATTATGAGCCCAATGACTTGTTCATTATTTAACATTCGAAGTAAGCATCATAAACTGGGCGCAGTGCTGCACACCTAAAACCCCAGCAACTTGGGAGGCAGAGGCAGGAGAATTGCGAGTTTTGAGGCCAGAGGCAGCCTGTGTAATTTAGTGAGACCCCATATCTGAAGATGGGCTGGGATTTAGCTCAGTTGGTAGAACGCCACTCTGCAATCTCTGAGGTCCCAAGTTCGATTCCCAGCACCGAAAAAATGGGAGAAGGATGTGGCAACTCACTCCCAAGGTAATCACGAAACAATCTGCCATTGAAAACCCTATGAGGTTCACTATGATTCGGACATGACTCAACAGCACCTAACAACAACAACAAATTTCTCAAGATAAAAAATAAAAAAGTGGCTAGGGGTGCAGCTCAGTGGTAGAGCACTTGCAAAGTATGTGTGATGCCCTGGATTCAACCCCCAAATACTGAAAAAATAAAATAAAATAAAAAGGCAAGCATCATTAGCATTATTATTCTTTTAGCAATTAAAGCTTAGGAGAACAGAATCTCTCAACACCATTATCAGACATTAGGCTCTAAAGGTATTTATCCTAATAAGATGACTAATTGCTATTTGTAAAGTACAAAGAATTACAAATTGCCATGTACACATTCTTGCAGTAAGAGAGTGGCTGTTTCTATCATCTACCTAACAAACCAGTATTTTTGTGCCAGGTCTCAGACAGAGGCTATTAGGCTTTTAATGAAGAATTAATATACCATGAGATAATCTATCCTTTTTAGGTAATTAGGAAGTTCTTTATATTGTCTGAATCTGCATTTTTATATATCAATATGAATAACTCATCTTTGTTTTGCCCCTGCAAGGAAGTATATGTGGTTTAAACATTTCAAGTACTGTCAATTAGTCATAGTGGCAAATGCCTATAATCCCAGTAACTCAGGAGGTAGAGGCAGGAGGATCACAAATTCGAGGACAGAGGCAGCATGCATCACTGGGTGAACCCTTGTCTCAAAATACAATGTGAAAAATGGGCTTGTGGTGTGTCACAGTGGTAGAACACTTGCAAAAAGCATGCATGAGGCTCTGGGTTCAACCCCTAGTACCACCAA
>VMDO01033212.1:7483-18293 GCA_007922755.1 Pedetes capensis
ACTAACGTTAGTCCAGAAAAATGTTAAACAAGAAAGAACTGGTGTAGTTACACCGGGCGGGGGGGGGGGGGGGGGGCAGGAAACACAGACACTACAGGCCAAATAAGGAAAAGCTGAAAGCATGTCCTGTAAGATCAGGAACAAAACAAGGGTGTCCACTCCCACAGCTCTTATTCAACATAGTACTAAAGTGCTAGGATTTAGCTCAGTTGGTAGAGTGCTGCTCTGCCCTGTCTGAGGGGAGAAGGACCTGGCAGCTCACTCCTGAAACAATCAGCCATCAAAATTCCTATGAATAGCAGAGAAGTACTGACATAGTGCTGGGCATGGCACAGTTCAGAGATTTTCATTCTGTTGTACATAGGGTCACCATGAGTTGGACCCGACTTGACAGCACCTGACAACAACAACAACTAGAAGTATTAGCCAGAGCAATTAGGAAAGAGAAAGAAATAAACAGCATACAAATAGGAAAGGAAAAAGTCAAATTATCCTTGTTTACAGAAGACATGATTTTGTACATAGAAAAGCCTAAAGACTCCACCAAAAGGCCATTAGAACTGGTAAACTAATTCAGTGCCATAGCAGGATACAAACATTACAAAAATTAGTAGCTTTTCTGTACACCAGTAACAAATTTCATGAGAAAGATATCATGAAAGCAAATTTATTCATAGCTACAAACAAATGAAAAAATCTCCTGGAATACATATTATCTCCTTCAGGTTTTTTTTTTTATACTAGAGAGATGAACACGGATGAATGCTTTTTGCAAGTGCTCAACCACTGAGCCATACCTCCAGCCCATTTTTTTTGCTATGTATTTTGAGACAGGGCGTCACTGAGTTACTCAGGCTGCCTCTGACCTCGAACTTGCAATCCTCCTGCCTCCGCCTCCCAAGTTGCTGGCATTAAACGCATGAGCCACTACCTTCACCCTCCTTCAGAATTTTAAAAATGTCATTTGTGGTAAAAGGAAGTGAGCTAAGCATGGATAAAGGGCATTTAGCGTTTGTCAGCAGAATGGGGATAAGAACTCAAGGTTCTTGTGGGTTGGTGAGAGTGTTGCCAGAAATGATGTAAAGGATGCATAATGGAAAAAGCCAATGCTACATTACTCTGTACCCCATCATCATTTACTAATAAAGGGAGATTTAAAAACCCCAAAGTTCCTGAAGTATACGTTATCTCCTTCAGAATTTTAAAAAATAAAATACCTCAGAATAAACTTAACCATGGAAGTAAATTATAAAACGCTAAAGAAAGTAATTAAACACGACACACACAAAAATGGAAAATACTCCCATGTATTTAGATTAGAAGAATTAGTATTGTTAAAATGCTCATTCTACCCAAAGTGATCTACAGATTCAAGGCAATCTCCATCAAAATTCTAATGACATTCTTCACAGGAATAGAAAAAAATCCTAAAATTCACATGGAAGCACAAAATACCTGAAATAGCCAAAGCAATCGTGAGCAAAAAGAACAAAGCTGGAGGCATTGTTGATACCTGATTTCAAGATATGCTACAGAATCATATTAACCAAAACAGCATGATATTGGCTTTCAAACAGACACTTAAACCCATGGAATAGAATAGAGATCCCAGAAATAAACTCCTACATCTCCAGCCAACTGATTATTGACCAATGTGCCAAAAACATACATTGGAGAAAGGAAAACCTCTTCAACAAATGGTGTTGGGAAAGCTGGATAACCACATGCAGAAGATTGAAACTTGACCCCTGTCACCCTGTACAAAAAAAAAAAAATCAATTTGAAATGGATGAAAAACCTAAATGTAAGATATGAAACTACTATAAGAAAGCATATGGGAAACTCTTTAAGACATTGGTACAGGTAATTATTTCCTAGATAGGATTCCCAAAACACAGAAAACAAAAGCAAAAATATGACAAAAGGGATTACATCAAACAAAAAGCTTCTGCACAGCAAAGGAAACAATCAACAGAGTGAAGAGATAGCTACAGAATGGAAGAAAATATTTGTCAACTATACATCTTGACTGGGAGAGGGGCCTGGCAATCCACTCCCAAGGCAATCCCGAAACAGTCAGCCATTGAAAACCCTATGAGGGTCGCTATGAGTGGGATACCAACTCAACGGCACCCAACAACAACAACAACATACTCTTGACAGAGGGTTATATTCAGAATATGCCATATATTCTTGAATTTAATTCACACTCTTTCGACAGTTTTAGAGGGCTTAAAAATCAGACATGCAGCTAGGCCTGGTGGCACACACCTGTAATCCCAGTGACTTGAAAGAGGAAGCAAGGGGATCGCAAGTTCCAGGCGTAACTTAGCAAGATCTTGCCTCAAATTTTAAAAAGAAAAAAAAAAAAAGTAAAATAGGCTGGGAGTTCAGACCAGTGGTAGAGCACTTGCAACATATGTGTAAGGCCTCAGATTCAACCCCTAAGTACTGGGGGAAAAAAAAATCAGATGCAGAGTAGAATCGTGTGTGGATTAGATTCATAGCTGAAAGCTTTTGGGGGGGAAATTATAGAACCACTGTACTGTCATAAAAACAATACAATGCAATAAGTTATTTATTTACTTATTATTTACCTTTTATTTATCACACTCATTATCATTGCTTGTAACTGAAATGGTATCAGTGTTCTCCATCACTTCACTGTCATATTTATCTTCAACATCCTCCCATAAAATGTCATCTTTGAATCCATCCAAAGCATTAGTTTATATAACATTTCTTGGAAGATTTAACAATGCTTTCTGGAATGGTTTTCTATGCCCCCAAGACCATCGCATGATTTCCTAAGGAACTTTGCATTTGATTTTTCCCATTTTTTTAAATTCATGGGCAGGACCCACTATCCAAATCAAATATTATTGCCTCAACTTGTCTTTAAATGGCTCATTAATAGATACATCTATTGGTTCCAATTCAAATTTCATTCCACCCAGGATGGCAAGCTCAGTTTTCATCTTGTGGAGCTGGTCCTTCATAGGAATCAGCAAGATACACTCTGAATGCATCAAGGACAAGTGTTAATATTTGGTTTTAAAAGGCTCCAGGTCTAGGACTCCATACTATTTTTAACCACTCCAACATCAGCAGCTCTGTCATCCACCCTTTTTCCTGGATTCTGACTATAACATCCTTCAGAAATGCCTCCAATCTAGGTAAAGTCTTCTTTTTCAAAATTAAAAAAGGTGTCAGTTTTCTCCCATCAGTAGTTGCTGCCAACATCCCTATTAAGTGAGGCTTTTCACAACCAGTGGTTTTCATAAGTGTCCCTTTTACACTTTTCTTCTCCACATGTTGTTGTTGTTAGGTGCGGTAGAGTCATATCCCACTCATAGCAACCCTCACAGGTTTTTTCAATGGCTGATTATTTTCAGGATTGCCTCAGGAGTGGATTCTGATGGGCTGCTCTAATTTTTGCGGTGCTGGGAATTGAACCTGGGACATCAGAGACTGCAGAGGGGTGCTCAACTAACTGAGCTAAATCCCAGCCCTCTCCAACATGTAGTTTGGGGCATATCAAGATAAATAGCAGTTTCACCAGTACTGGCAATCTGTCTCATCAGAATATTTCCCATCTTCCTCAGATTGGTGATGTACCGCTCATAATTCAATCACTTTTGTTCAAAGTCTTTTGGGAGGTTTTGGCATATTGTAGTTTTATGTCACATCGCTTGCCCCATTCAGTGCCTGAAACTTATAGCCTATTGTTTACTGGCTTTAAAACAACTTTAAGAATTTTTCAAAAATCTGGCCTTCTTTATCATCTCCTGCCAAAGTAGATCATAACTCACAAATGTTCCAGTCTTGCATCTCTTGAACAAACATAAAAACTACATCATCAATTTCAGGAAATTGTTCTTTCTTGGAGCCAGTAAATGTGTGTGTGTGTGTGTGTGTGTGTGTGTGTGTGTGTGTGTCTGTCTGTCTGTCTGTCTGTCTGTGTGTGTGTCTGTGACACCATGCTAATTGCCTCCTTGTGTTTCTACCACGCTTGAACGTTGCTTTCATCAACTCCAAAAATTGCAGTGGGTTTGCAATATACCTTCTCTGTGCTCCAAGCAACTTCACATTTGAATTTTGCTGTGTATGGACAGGCTTTTCGACTTCTGGCATCCCTCTTCCATAGCTACAGTATACAATAAATTGGAAGAAGCACCTCTCACATTTTAATAACTTAGGCACAAGCAGGTTTCAGACAATATTGTACATGTTATTTGCATAGTATCAACCAATAAATCACATGTGATTTTGCCTTCTGCACAAGACTAGGCCTGATTCACACACAAGGCTCACGATCAATTCCACTGTTCATCTATGTTGTACACATGGGTCCGCCTCCTTTGGAATGAAAAAGAGACATGCAGTAGAGTTGAGCATATCCCTGGTGTGAACCAAGCTTTACTCAACACACGAAAAAAGTTGAGTAATGGTGCACAAAAGCCGAAATCCCACAGGACTTCTCAAATGTGTAAAAGTTCCCATTATTATTCAGTAGCCCTATGGACAAGGAGCAGTTGCAGGAAAGGAATCCAATAGAATTGTGAGCTTTTTTTCCATTTAAGGAATTGCCAAAATTAGATTCAGGTGCAGAATAGATTCAAAAGTATATAGTATATAGAACTCATAAAATTATAATAACAAAGTAATTCAATTTAAAATGAACAAATGATTTGAATTCTTCATTTGACATCTCAAAAATAGAAATACTAATAGCCAACTATATTTGAACTATATATTAAATATATCAAAAATGTGAGCTGGGGTTTAGTTCAGTTGGTAGAGTGCTGCTCTACGCTCTCTGAAGCCCTGGGTTGCATCCCCAGCACCACAAAAATGGGAGAAGGATGTGGCAGCCCACTCCCAAAATAATCCCCAAAACAATCAGCCATGGAAAACCCTATGAGAGTTACTATGAGTCGGGCCCCAGTCTACCATACCTAACAACAACAACAACAACAACTAAAAATGTATTAAAACTTTAGCCAGGCACAGTGGCACATGTCTGTAATCCCAGTAACTCGGGAGGCAGAGGTAGGAGGATTACAAGTTTGAGACCACAGGGAGTCTGCATAATTTAGTGAGACCCTATCTCAAAATAAAATTTTTAAAAATGTATTAAATTTTTAAAGCATTTTAAAAACATTTAAAATACTTGGTATCATTAGCACCAGGGAAATGCGAATCAAAGCTCTAATGAAATACCATCATAGCCTGGTTAAAATGGCTATCATCAAGAAAACATAAGGCAACAAATGCAGGGAAAAGTAACCTTTATATATACTGTTGATGGGGATATAAATTGGTGCAGCCACTGTGGAAATCAGTATGGAAGTTCCTCAAAAAAAAAAAAATAGAACAATCATATTATCCAGGTCTACCACTTCTACATATATACCCAAAGATATTGAAGGCAGCATACAATAAAGATACCTGGCACCGGGCGTGGTGGCGCACACCTGTAATCCCAGCGACTTGGGAAGCAGAGGCAGGAGGATCTCAAGTTCAAGACCAGAGGCAGTCTGCGTAATTTAGTGAGACCCTGTCTCAAAAAGTAAAAAAATGGGCTGAGGGTACAGCTCAGTGGTCCAGCACTTGCAGAGCATGCAAGCACAAGGCCCTGGGTTCAACCCCCAGTACCGCAAAAAAAAAAAAAAAAAAAAAAAAAAAAACAATAAAGATATCTGCACACCCTTGTTTATCACAGCACTAGTCACAATGGCCAAGTTACGGAATGAGCCTATGTCTCCATCAAGGGATGAATGGATAAAGAAAATATATACATATATATTTGGGAGAAGGACCTGGCAACCCCGTCCCAAAAATGAATCTGCCATTGAAAACTCTATGAACAGCAGAGAAGCACTGACAATAGTGTTTCCCCTGTTGTACAAAGGGTCGCTATGAGTCAGATACCGACTCGACAGCACCTAACAACAACAACAACAATACATATATATATACACACAGACACACAGACACACACACACACAATGGAGTATTATTCAGTTACAAAGAAGAATAAAATCATGCTGTTTTTTAAAAAAAAAAAAAAAAACAGGATGGAACTGGAAATCTGCATGCTAAAGGAAATAAACCAGACCCAGGAAGACGAATTTTGCATGATTTCTCTCATATGTGGAATCTAGGTTTTTGTTTTTTGTTTTTTTTTAAGACATGAAAGGAGAAGGGGACTATCTGGGAAGAGGAAGACGATTAGCAGGAGAGGGGAGGCAGGACGGGAGAGGTAAAGGGGAAGTGAATACGAACAAAATACCTTACGTTCATGTGTGAAAATATCATTCTGAAATCCATTATTTTGTAAAATTAATATCTGACAAAAATGTTTAAAGATACACACAGGTATCTACAGGTAAAAAGATAAAATGTCTGAGATCTTATAAATGTGTAGTAGTAATTATTTTGTCCTTGGTATGATTGCTTGTTACAGATGTATGCTAACTTTGTACGTATGTATTCTCCCTTACACTTTTGATTAGTATACTTTCTATATGTAGGAGAAACTTTTCTATCTGTTCCTGACCTATTTACCCTGTTGCTCGTCCTGCATCATTCATAATCCTTGCTTTTGGGGGGAAAAATCCTTGCACAACAACTGCTGCCATGTTATTTACTGCCAAGTCTCCTGTGAGTAAAGCTTCTGAGCAACAGAACAGCATCATAATACAGTGGTGATAAATCCACGCTTTGAGTCCACTTGCCTGGCTCTAATGCCTCCTTACCACTTGCTAGGTATACAAGTTGAGGCAGGTAACTTAGTCTTTCAGACTCATTTTTGTCATCTTTAAAATAGGGGTGACAATTAAGAGTTCTACCATATTTCATTGATGTAAGAGTTATATTATTTCTGTAGTGAAGTGCCTGACACTGGATACTGTCTAAGGAAATTTTCATTTCAACCAATATGGGGCACCAGTATCCAGAATAAACATTCCTGCTAAAAACAAAAAAACAAAACAGGCCATATAGAATATTTTTAAGTTTTAAAAAACATATCCACTAAATGGCAAAAAAACAAAAACTACTTGTATACTGATTTTTGTTTCTAGTACCATTCCCCATAAAAATTAAAAAAAAAAAAAACTTTCTCCTTAGAGAAAGAGCAGATTGCAGAAGTAGGACAGTGAAGATATAAGGTGAGACTGGGACATTTTTGTAATGCTCAAAAAAACAGGAAATTTCAAAAGATTAATGAGTTGTAACAAAAGGACATGGGAGTCAGATAAAGGGCTCTTACTGACCTAATTGTATTAATATAAGAATCACAAAGAATAATTATTACAGTTGAATGACATACATATTATATATTTCAAAAGCCCCAAAGTCCATAATACGAACAAAAAGATAAAGCCAGGAAGGAGAGAGCCTAATTTGTCACCATCTAAAGAAGCTATTACCCTGGTGCATGGTGGCAAATGTCTATAATACCAGCGACTCAGGAGGCTGAGGCAGAAGGATCACAAGTTCAAGTCCAGAGGCAATCTGCATAATTTAGTGAGACCCGTCTCAAAATAAAAAAAATAAAATTAGAAATGGAATGGGGGGTGCAGCTGAATGGTAGAGCATTTGCAAAGTATGTACAAGGCCCTGGATTCAACCCCCAAGTACCCAAAAGAAACTATTGAACCAAATTTTTATTTTGAAAATTGGTAAAGTTTGAAAGAATTAAGCATTTAAATTGAGCACAGTGGCAGACACCTGTAATCCCAGGATTACAGGCTGGGACAGGAGGATCACAAATTCCAGGCCAGCATGGGATACATAACAAAACCTTGTCAAAGGAAAAAAAAATTAAGCATTTATCTTCCCTTTCTAGAATAAAATGTGTATTAAGAGAGCCACTGGCCCTACTTTATAGCAAAATTCCAGCAAAGAAATGTAGACGGAGTAATAGAATTAGTTAAAAATCATCATTTCACAACCATTAATTGAAATTACTGATTCATTTTTTAACTGAGTGGATTGATTGGCTATGGATTAATGGAAATTAAAGGCATTAAATGGTTGGTAGGTGGGGAACTAAATATTCAAATGGTGCTAAAGGAATGCAATATACATTCCTCCCAGTCACAGGTGTTGAACTTCACCATCCACCAGAGGGATGAGGCTGTTGTCTCCACTGTCTCCTGATGATACGCAAATGAAGGGCACAGCAACACTTTTGACTAGTCACAAAATGTCCACTTCTTACTGGAATTCAGAGCAAATCCCAGACCCAAACCTAAAAAGATAAAACTTCTAGAAGAAAAAAATTGAATAACATTTTCATGACTGTGTGGAAGGCAAAAGGCACAAGCTATTTTTAAAAATAATAAATTGGCCAGGTACATTGGTGCCCACATATGGTGTCAGCTACTCTGGACACTGAGGCAAAAGGACTACTCGAGCTCAGCAGCTCAAGAACAGCCTGGGAAACACGGTGAGATCCTATTTCAAAATAATAATGATAATGATAAATTGCACCTTGTGAAAATTTAAAATTTATTCTTTTTACAGAACATTATTTTTAAAAAAGAAGAAAGGATAAAAGCAGGGAGGAAATATTCACAATACACTTATCTGGCAAAGGGCTTATATACAGAATATCTGAAGAATTCTTATACCTCAATAAGAAGAAAATATACAACCCAACTTTTAAATAAGCAAAAGTTTTGAACAGATTCTTCATAACATAAGATATATGAGTGACCAATAAGCATATGAAGAAAATGTTCAGTACCATTGTAAATTAAAACATTGTGGTGAGATGCCTCTATATACACTGTACTAGCTAAAACTGAAGACTGGCAAGACCAAATTTTAAAGAGGATGTAGAGGAACTGGTACACTCACATATTGATGATGAAAATGCAAAGTACAATTAATTTGAAAAATATTTTGGCAGTTCATGAAAGAATTAAATGCATACTAGCCACATGATCCAGTATCTCTATTCTAGGTATTTACCCAAAAGAAGTGATTTCCACAAACAAAAGTATGTGTGAGAATATTTATAGCAGCATAATTCCATATAGCTGAAACCTAAGACAACACAAGCATCTGTCAAAGGAAAAATAGATAGTATATCTTCATAATAGATACTCAACAATGAAAAAGAAACTTCTGATACACACAGCATGTATGAATCTCATTATACTGTGTGAAATAGAACATTCTCTGTGATTCTATTTCCAGTTGAGTATTCCTTATCCAAAGATGCTTGGAACCAGAAATGTTTTTGGATTTCACTTTTCAGATTTTGTAATATTTGCATGAACATGACGAGATACCTTGGGAACAGGATCTAAGCCTAAACACAAAATTCATTTATGTTTCATGTACATCTTATATACATACGTAGTTTTATATAATATTTTTCATGCACCTGTGTTTTGGTTGCAAGACTACGTCACACCAGGTCAAGTGTAGAAATTGCCATTTGCAGCATCATGTTACTACTCAAAAAAGCTACAGATTTTGGAGCATTTCAAATTTGGGGTTTAGAGATGTCCAACCTGTATATGAAATCTAGAAAACAAAATCTAATCTGTAGTGACAAAAACTGTCACTAATCTGTACTGACAAAAAACAGACCACTGGATTCCTAAACCTAGGAAAGGATGATACAGGCTGGAAAGAGAAGTTTTGAGGACACGATGGAAATATTTTATATCTTGATTGTGGTATAGGTTAGAAAGATGTATATATTTATCTTTTTAAAAAGAACAATCATGTTTATCTAGGAAGGGAAAATAGAGTAAAAAAGAGGGAGGGGCCTAGCAGGGGGGCAAAGATTGTGGAAGGGGGCAAGGGAAAGGGAAATAATAGAAAGGGTTAAAAAAGGGGGGAGAGGACAATCTCAAGTTATATGATACAACTTCATGAATACAAGGAAAGAATGGGGATATAACCCATAATTGCATATGATTTTTACCACATATTAATCAAATGGTTTCATAAATTATGTAAATTGATATAAGTGTAACCAATAACAATGTAATAGATGCACAATGGAAAAAGCAAAAGCCTTACTACTCTATACCTCACTAAAATTTATTAATAAAAAGGTATACATTTGTCGAAAGTCTTCAAGCTATATACCATATACTGTGTCTTATTTTATGTTATTTCTCAAAAAAATTGTTTTTAAAATCTAAAAATATTTACCAAACTGAATCTAGCATGAAAAAATGAACTCCTCCAAAAGAAAATATAACCAAAAAACTTCCCATAACCAAGTGAGTTTAATTCTGTGAATAAGGATTAATTTAGCATTTGTCAATCAATGTCACCTACCACAGAAACAAATTTAAAAATCCCTTTCTTTATCATTTCTAGAAAGATTAATTGAAAAAGTTCAGCGTGCTCGCTTCGGCAGCACATATACTAAAATTGGAACGATACAGAGAAGATTAGCATGGCCCCTGCGCAAGGATGACACGCAAATTCGTGAAGCGTTCCATATTTTTACAGTAATTTCTTATAACCTCCGTCCTCTACCTCTTCCTTCCACCTCTTCTATTGCCAGATCCCCCCTATTTCTTACCCCACAGAAGAGAAACGGAATCTATCGCCTCCCTAACCCTTACCCCTCCTGGAGTCGGACTGGCAAATTCTGTTTCCCGGACCCCGATATGGGAAAATCAAATAAAACGACAAAAACCACAAGGGGACAGGATGGAGCTGAAGGCTTTACAGATAACATAAACGACTCGCAAATTCTAGAAATCTCTGAGTCGGAGTTCAGAGTCATGGTTATAAGCATGCTAAGAGAAATAAAGACAAATACTAA